>KK114439.1:282078-351918 GCA_000611955.2 Stegodyphus mimosarum
GGCAGTGTTTTATTAAAAAGAAATAATGGACACACAATGACGGCGAATGTGGATCAAATAAAGCCGTTCTATAATCGCAACAAAATGGAAATATTTAAAGATTTTTTTCAGGATCCGAGGCAATCGATTAGCCAGGAAGATGTACTTCAGCGAAAACAGCAGGAACCAGCTACAACGGCATCGAAAAGTCAGAAAAAGAAAGCTCCCCCTCAGCAAAGTAGTAGAAGCCAAAAAAGTGGATTCAAAAGAAAGTCTCACGATGCAGGTGAGCAGACCTACGAACGGACCTACGAGCAAATCAAGAGACGACAGCAGAATGGGCAAGGAAAGCCCAATGTATCCAAAAGAACTGCGGAATCATCGGACAGGTGCCTGAGAAGCAAGCAGCGTCGATTGCAGCCTGAGAATCAACGTTCCGAATACAGCAGGAACCAGGAGCAGCAACGAACAAGGGCCCAAGAGCGAAGGACCCAGTCCATCAAACGCCCAGCAGAACAACCTCCTCCTAGGAGCAAATACGCGAGGATACAACGACGGAATTGTAAAAGGAAAAGAGATGAGCAACGTCCCAAGGACCAACAACCAAAGTCAAGGAGACTGAACCAAGCTGCAACATACTCAACTTTCAAGGATTGGGCCAAGAAAAGGATGGATGACCACAACAAGATAAGTAGAATTTCTGATTCAAAAGTTTAGTTAATTTTCGAGTGTACTGCAAGTTGCAGGGTCGATTTTACCTCAAGCGAGGTTGAGTTTTACGCCAAGTGGGCGATAAGTTCTCATCTTGAAAGAAAAATGTTTTTGTTTAAAAAAAAATTGTGATTCTGCAATGACTTAAAATTACTTAATGTTTGTAAAGTAGATTCTTAAGCATTGTAAATAGATTAATTTTGTAAAAGCAATGAATTGCTGAAAAGAAAAATGTTAACTAAATGATTTTGTATGACGCTTTGTCGAAAGACTTGTAAAATGTCTAGAATGAAAAATCGGAAAATTGAAGAACACGATTTAGTCTATGGACTATTATTTCAGTGTAATGTGATATTTCAGGAAAGTACCTTGAGAAAGGAATAGGAAGCACTTGCTGTAAGCTTAGAAATTTAACCTACATTTGTATTTCATGACTGCTATGAAATTGTTAAAGTGTTATAAAATGTAACAAATAATATTATGCTAGCAATGCACGTTAAGTGCAATATCAATGTGAATTATATGTGCAAACTGCGAATTGTATGCATGAAAAGTTAAAGTTTGAGTAATTTTAGAATGCAAGTGTTAAATAGGCTCTCCACCAAATACACTTAAAGTGTTAGACATAAAGCTAGTGAGAACCTCAGGTTTAGCTGGTTATAGGGCGTCTTTTGAGGTCTCGTATGTCAAGTTCTAACTAATGTTAGTCGATCGTAGGTGGAAGATTTGAACACCCCCGAACACAGAAAACCCGCAATGGCGGTTTGCTTTGCATCCAACACCGGTGAGAGAGCATTGGGGGAAGAATTTAATTGTGCTTGAATGATAATGTGTGTGTGCGAATTTACACGGGTAAAAATAAGGAATTGTACCTAGAAATTTTCTGTTATTATGTTGTACTAAAATTCCTTTCCTTCCAGATTTTGCTGGAAGGAGTAAGACTTATGAAAGTAAAATGTTGAAGGCTGTTGTTCAAGAAAATTTCGTCTGTAAAAAAGTTTTCACAAACATATATTGCCTTGTAAGAGTTGGTATAAGTTTAGAAGAGTTAAATTTCGACTATTTGTTTAGAATTGCGAGTTTCAACATGGTCCGTTTGGACCACAGTAGTTTAACTACCGCAGTTCTGGCGGGAAGTATGCAAGGTTTTAGTTAAACTAACCAAGTTTTATTTTAATTTAAATCTTTCTATCTCTTCTCTGTTTCAACTTCCCGTCAGAAGAAGCGCGCGTTTTCAGCTTATGCTAATTTGGAGTACAGCGAAGTACTATTTAAACCAGAGGTAGAAACCTCTTAGTGTGAGAGAGCTTTTAGTCCCGGATCACGGTCATTCTGTTCGACGTTCGCCTGACCAGCTAGAAGCTAAAATTATAAGCCATAGTGCTTACTACGTGATTGCATATTGAAATAAATTGAAGTGTGCTAGTATTAGTAATTCTTGCTACGCACCATTTAGTTAGAGGCCGACTCCGATGTGCGAATTTACACGGGTAAAAATAAGGAATTGTACCTAGAAATTTTCTGTTATTATGTTGTACTAAAATTCCTTTCCTTCCAGATTTTGCTGGAAGGAGTAAGACTTATGAAAGTAAAATGTTGAAGGCTGTTGTTCAAGAAAATTTCGTCTGTAAAAAAGTTTTCACAAACATATATTGCCTTGTAAGAGTTGGTATAAGTTTAGAAGAGTTAAATTTCGACTATTTGTTTAGAATTGCGAGTTTCAACATGGTCCGTTTGGACCACAGTAGTTTAACTACCGCAGTTCTGGCGGGAAGTATGCAAGGTTTTAGTTAAACTAACCAAGTTTTATTTTAATTTAAATCTTTCTATCTCTTCTCTGTTTCAACTTCCCGTCAGAAGAAGCGCGCGTTTTCAGCTTATGCTAATTTGGAGTACAGCGAAGTACTATTTAAACCAGAGGTAGAAACCTCTTAGTGTGAGAGAGCTTTTAGTCCCGGATCACGGTCATTCTGTTCGACGTTCGCCTGACCAGCTAGAAGCTAAAATTATAAGCCATAGTGCTTACTACGTGATTGCATATTGAAATAAATTGAAGTGCGCTAGTATTAGTAATTCTTGCTACGCACCAATTAGTTAGAGGCCAAACTCCGCGATTTGCTCTGCGAACAAAGTTTAATTTAATTTTTATTTAGGTTTAGATATTTATTTAAATTTATTTGATTTGTTAAGTTAGGCCCAAGTGTGGTCTTTTACTTTCTGTATCCCTCCCGAGTTGGGAAGTGTGTAAATAATAGTGATTTAATAAAAGAGGATTTTAAATCCCTTTCAGGTGCAGTTATTCTCCAGCACAGCATCTACACCAGAACAAAGCTAATTTTTTCAGCTCACTGTTCCAGAGCAGGACCGTAGTTTAGAAGGAGTTACTTCAAAAAATGTTTGCAAAGAACATGCACAGAACACTCAGTCCTGACACATTTAATATTAACTTTCAAGCATTCTGCAGAAATAAAATTTGATAGTTCTTTTTCTAAAATCCTTCATAATCTTTTTTTGCGATTAAGTGTATTCACATATTCTATTAAAATAAAGATATTCAAACATTTTTCTGTTCGGATGAGTTTATCTAATATTCTTCCCTATCCTTAACATCTTTTAACTTTAAATATGTAATTGATTGTATCTCCTCAGAACATTTAGTAACATTCCATGTAAATAAACCACATGACTGTTCATTACTGAAAAAAAAAACTCAAATAAGAGTAGGGAAATTAGTCAGCTGACACATGCATTATATATATGTTATTTTAATGCGTGCACATCTCAGAAGAAAAGCAAATGATGTAAAAAGAAAAGAGAATCTCAAAAGAAAAACAAAGTATGTTTATATATTGCTACAAGAGTACCTAAAGTAAGAATTGAGAAATCGATTATGAGAGTTAAATAGTTGTACTAAAAATAACCAAAGAAATAAATAGCCTATTTGTTATATTATTGGCAAGGATAGAAAAGGCAACAAAAGGAATGAAATGTTATCATCAAAAATATTTACATGGTAATCTTTCTACTCCTTCTAGCTGTTACATTTCGTTATGCTGCCAGGACATTTATAAACTAAAGCTCATAGCATGGTAACACTTGCCATGAGATTTCTAGTTTATCATCTATGATACTTGAGAAATAATATTCTTAGAGACATTTATTCATTATACTGTATCTTAAATTTATATTTAAATTAAAATTATACATTGCTTATCTAAGTGATTTAATGTAATAATCATACTTCTTGACCAATGATATTCAAGTTGATTGCCCATGAATTGTGCATTAACATCAGTTACATAGTGCTCTGTTTATTTATTATTTTTGCTCATCTGTGGAAAAAAATAGCTCATGGAGATTTATGTTTGCATTTTAATAATATCTAATTGATGTAATTTATAATCTATATTTAAAAAAATACTTAGCTTATATACGGTGCATAAAAGACCTAGGTAATATATTTTATAAAAATTCCAAGTATATTTCTTTAGTTGTGTGCCAAATGTTTTCTTGTTTCAAGAATTTTTCATGTTATCATTTTCAATGTGAAATACTGTTTAGAAATTCGTAACTTCTTGAAATTTAATATTATGGGAAAATTCTTATATCTTCTTCCATTCATATGTCTGCTGCAGTGTGTTTTAATCCGGTTAATGACTGTTTTAATCATGGCATATCAAGAACTTCGACAGCACTTAATGTAATTTTGGGGAAATCGTTTGACGGCACATGTAATATGTAGTTTCCTTCTCAATTTAGGAATGAAAATTGCTCCAAAATAAATGGAACACTTAACACAGGAAAGGAGTATTTTCTTTTTCTTTTTAGAGAGACCTACCTATATTTACATTAAATAGAATTTTTCATTTCTTGTGTAGCTTCCAATATAAAAATGTGTATTTGTAACCATTTATATGTATAGACTAAGTGATGCTTTTTATGTGATAAAACCACATTTTTTCATCTGCAGAAATGGCTACAGTATAAAAGTATTATCACAGATAATAAGATTTTGGAGACAAACTATTTGGTGCATGGCATGATATAAAACAACTGCATTACTATTGTTTTAGTTAATGATGATTATTTCGATACAGATAGCTCACTGGTTGAAAACACATTCTCTGTAACTTCTTGTAGTAAGAGAAAAATCATGTGACAATGCTAAAACCTGTAGAAAAATTGATTAAAAATGTTAATTATCCTAAGTAACTTGTGTGTTAACATGTGTGTTGTACTTGTTGTGTAAATAACTTGTCTAACTGAACCTTTAGTGTCTGAAATATCATTCACCTAAACAATAATTAACAAAAGCCCTGAGAAGTACTTAAGGGAAATGTCTGCTTGTTAGAATGGCATGACATTACAAATCTTCTAAGATAGAATTGACTTATGTTTTTGATACATTTTGTAAAGCCTAGGCATCTAATCAAACGCTTGAGACCTTAACTGTATCAGAAGAGTGCATATATAACCAATAAGTAGGCGAATTGAGAATTTGGATCTGAATCTATATTGATGTGAGGTTATAACCTCACATAGTCATCATATTTTAGCCATTTCAGAATAGTCATCATATTTTAGCCATTTCAGAATAGTCATCATATTTTAGCCATTTCAGAATAGCTTTAACAATCTTTCTCAGCAACAATAATAGACTAAAAGGACTGCACATTTATTGCATCAAAGCTTGTAAATTAGCTTGTAAAATAAACATATTTTCATTCAATAAGCATGTATTTTATAAAAGATTAACATTTTTATGAAAGTGCAAATATGATAACAATGTTTGAAATATCTTTATCAATGAAAATATGCTTTATCTGCAACACCAGAGTAAAGTAAGTAAAAAGGTAGTTTTTCCGAATGTATCTCCTAGAAACAGATCTATAAGTGACTATGGAAAATTCCAAGAAAATATGCAAATAAGTAAAACATCCTGGGCCAAAGTATCCTTCAAAAATGCAGCCAAAAGATAAGCACATGATTGAGCTGGTAGCCCAAACGTTTAAAAAAATGCTTCTCATAAGTACTAATTATTTACAAATGTTGCCTTTGTGGTCTCCATGAGAGCTTTTTCTGCATATTACAATATTCTTCCCAAATTTTTCTTTACATGTAAAAAATGAAAACTACACCACTTTATACGAATAACATTTTATTTAATATCATAGATCAGTCTATTTATATCAGCTGCATAAAATGTTTTATTTCAAATAGTTTGGCTTTTTTATTGCATTTGTGCGATAACAGATATTAATTTAAGATTTATTTATTGACAGTTATGAGGAGATTGCTTGTTGTGATTTATCTTCCCTTTTACTAACCAGTTAAGGTTTACGCTTTCCTATAAGCTTTTATTTCCCTAGTTGTCAATGGCAGAATATTTAAATTTTGTAGCGAAAGTGAAGGAATGCAAATTCTGCCAGTGTGAGAAAAAGGTTTAAATGCTCAGTTTGAGAAGAGAACGTTAGAAAAATTGTGGGCAAGCACTGTACTCTGTAGCTGGAGTTTCTGCTTCTGCATTTGTTGCTGGTTACAGTAGCTTAACAGCTATTAATTTGAAAAAGGTATCGCTATATTCAGTATACGAAAATAGTGTAGATAAATAATATATTGATACAGGATAAACATCTGAATAAAACTCATGCAGCATCTTGGTATGTTATGATGAGATGGTATACTTTACTAAAAGAAAATACAAATATTTAAATATTTATATAACATGGAGCATTGCATAATACACTACAGGGAAAACAAGCCTGGGGGAATGAAGAACAAATTGTTACATAAAACAGCTGAGATGTGACATCTAATATTTTTGGTGGCAGTTTTGGATATGTAAAAATAAAGGAAAACGTTTTTAATAACATCAATATTTTAATCATTGGCACATTGATAAACTATTAATAAAAAAAGAAATTGTTACTTATTGGTACTACGAAATGTCTGATTATCTATCCAACTATAAAAAGAATTCTGTAAAATATTGCCAAAATAGGCCATCCCCATAATATCCGTAAAATATATTTGGCAACGAATACAACTAGAACTTTTAAATTCGCATAGGATGACCACTTGCTACATAACTTTTTTAATTAAAAGTAGCGTATTTTTTTCTGCATTTTATACAAGAGTCAACAGTTGATTTTGCGTGTCAGGAACATTTGGCCCCCAAAATTTCATTTGTTTCAAGCGTATTGGCTGTTTTTCCGATGCGAAGTTACTTGTCCTCATAAAGTGCAGTTTTATTATTTCAGAAGCCAAGTTAATATTTTCTGTAGACATTCACAGTAATTACACAGAAATACGATATAAACAACGCTATGGACTAAAATTCCCTATATTCAAAATCCCTTTTCCCTTCCTCATATCACAGAGAAGGAAAAAACCGGTTATGAGCAAAAGTGAGGTTTGGGGTCTAGACGCTTGTTACAATTTCCTGTTGCCCGAATGTTTATAAGACACTGAGTGTTTATAAAAATATTGTGGATACAAAATGTCTAGTAATTTTAAATTTCTAATCACTTTTATTAAACTTTTCTTGCATGTCTTTAAATTTTTCGACGACAAATTTTGATACTTCTAACAATAGTAAAGAATCCAAACTTTAAGGACGTATGAATTTTCAATGACAATACATGACAATTAAATGTGTTACCACTCTCCGTCTACGAAACTGCAAAGATGGCTTCAAAATGCGAGGTAGGTTTCCAAAACTCCAAAAATTTCGGTATAATTTTTTTCATTTCCTCAGTTTTCACCAATTCATAATGCAGCTTTTCAACATACTTCGTATTTAACTGAACACACTTATCCCAACGAAAAATAAATTTTTTTTAAGTAATGAAAATATAACATATATAAAATCAAATTAATCGTATCTTTATACGGGTATATTAAACAAAGATAACTATACAAAATCATATCATAACTATTATAATATTTTTTACTCATAAGTTTATGTATTCAGGAAAACTAATACATATAATAATTTAAAATTCTTGACTATAAGAAACATTTAAAACGTATTTTTTCCATAAATAGCAAATAGCATTGAAAAAATGCCTTTAAATAGTAACTTTCCTCGTAAATAGCAAGTAACATCGAAATAATATAAATAGTGCTATAAATAACATAAAAAGTAATAATATTATATACTACAATTGACACTAGTACTACAGTACTTGAAAATAACGTTAATAATCAAGTTCTTTTTGGAATTTAATAATTTTTGCTTTTAATGAAATAAAAAGCCCAATAAGTGTTTTTCAAAATTTTCTTTATTATTTATGTTCTATAAAATGATATTTGAAAGTTCTCTGCAGTGATATGTTGTGGAGCCAAGAGAATATTTTGCACAATTTATTTATTTGTTTTTGTTATTTTAAGTTTTCTGAAGTTTATTTCACCCTAACACACGGACAATGTTAAAAACCTTCTTAAATCGATTTCTAATTTCAGATATGATTGAACTAAACTGCAATCCTGAATTACCTTTAAAAGACTTGATTTTGCTTTAACTACCATAATTGCTGAAATAAGCCTGGTTTCAGAACTAGATATTTCTGATGGAGTATCTGAAAGCATCTCTATCATTTGGTTATTTATTGTAAGCTGCTTATTTTGAAAATACTTAAATGTAATGACATTAATTTTTTATCAGTTAGAAACAAGACACGGAAGTTATCTCCCTTAACATTTGATATTTCTATTTTAGTTAAAAATAAAAATATCCCTGATTCTTTCGTGTCCATGATGAAAAAGATTATTTTTCTGACAAAACTAGTTCTTTAATCAATTGATTCTTAATAATCTGATTCATTATTCTTTCGTTCACTTTCATACTTCTTTCTGCTAATATAATTACCTTTAAAACTAAATTTTCACATTTCTCAAGAAATGTTTCTGTCATATCTCTTAAAAAGCGATATATTTTGTTTATTACGTTTGTTTCTTTTATGTCAATATGCAAAATATACGAGGATTAGTTTAAGGAGAGGGATATCTTCTTGGAGGATTTTCTAGCGGAAACTGGCTTATATTTATGCTACTATAGCAAGAAACTATGAAATCATTCATGCAGCCATTCGATTCATTGGGATTTGACATTAAGTAATCTCTGGGAAATTTTTGTATCTGTGAAATTTCAAGGACTTATTTATCTTTTCCTTTTCTTGAAATATTAAATTCCACAAAAACATATTTAAAATTTAAATTCATTTGCTTAAAGAGATGGTGATTAGTTTCAACTTATTATATGATGTTTCATAAAAATGTGAATTTTACATATGTATTAAGTAATAATAATGAGCTGGTAATTATATAAAATCTGTGATTAAAAACTTTTCTGCCTCACTTTAAACATTTAATCGCTAACGGTTAATTAAGATTTTGATTTGGCTTGGTTTATAGATTAAGGAAAAGCGAGTGAGTGCGCCAGTGATGAAGAATATAGCTCGTTTTTTATTGCTTTGTGTTACTTCTAAACGGTTCTTCTCAATACATTTCAAAAGTGAAAGTCAACGATCATAATTTACTTTTTCAATGAATTTCTAAAATTTTGCAGCTAATTTGGCGCCCCTCTTAGCCCTTTACATGTGACAAAGTCCTTATTTTACTTTTTGACACTTGTCCCAGTTCTGGCTCGAAGATTCTCAAGTTGTAACTTGCGATATCATAGTTTATTGCTTTGAATATTTTAATATATTTACCTAAAAGAAATTTGATTTTACAAAACTAAAAATTCTGGTTTTTCTACTAGGTTGTTTAACACTATTGAAAGTACTAAATAAATGATCATTATGAATCAATTAATTGTTTAATTCATCAGTATGCAAGTTAGTCAATAAAAAGTCTGAAACACTTTAACAATCTTCTCTCCTTCATACATAGGCAGACAGATACAGGTCTCCACGCTAGGAATATAGACTGCAATTCATCATCCTTTTTTGCCGGAAGCAGTCTGATTGAAAATTTACCTATCTCATTAACCCATTTATAATGACTGCTGCTTGCAGAATGCAAAGTGAAAGTTCTAATCTAAAACAATGATGTTGATCTGATAATAAGAAAATATTAATGCTTGCCATAGAAAAAATTGACAGATGATAGTTACAAATAGATGAATAGCTATTAATGTGCAGTTTATATAAGTTGTTATAATTTACAGTTGCTTTCATCCTGCTTTCAAAGACTCTTCTTACAGAAATGTAGGTGGGCCATGAAAAAGTAGCGAAGCTTCGTTACTGATTTTATGCTGTTTGGAAGATGCTGTAGTCCTTTGTTCTTTGTCTGCCGACTGTCCATCTGCGCGGCAGTTTGGTGTTGCTAAATAAAGCAGGGAATTGGCTTTATTTTTAACAATCGTGCACTCTTTTGGAAACGAGAAAACAAGTTTGATGAAATTACTGCTTCCAGTAAAGAAACTGCACTCTAAATTTGTAAATTATATTAAAAAAATTCCAACTTGTTTTTATATCAATAATTTTTTAATATTTCACTCACATCTAACTATAGAATCCATACACGGAAATCGCAACTAACATAATCGGTTAGAATATTTCTGTCTATTTGTACTGGCTTAACGCTTGCAGCGCCACGTAATGTCAGTGGCGAGAGCCCAGTATTAATCAGTCCACACCGAGTCTCCTTTCCTTTGTCCGGTCAAAGCGGCAGTCAATTGTTAATTGTAATCCTTACTCCCTTCTTTGCCCGTTTAAGCGGCATTATTATGCATGAAGGAAAATAAATGTTGTTAAGTTTTTCAACTTGACTTTTATGAATTTATATACAGTCACATGCCACACACCACATGCTATCAACATAGCTAATTTGGTACTTTTCCGTTAACGCGGCGGCAGTCGTCACAATGCGAGCCAAATGTAAAGCCTATTTATATTCTTCGTTCTCCACATTAGATGTCCCAAGTTGCTAATGAAATAAATCGACTTTTATCTCTAAAAAAATTATATCCCATTGCTGCATTGCTCAGCTCTTGTATTCCAGGCAACACATGAAACGTTCTCCTCGCCGGAAAATCATCATTAGTAAATATATCGTTTACATCTAGTTAACAGTCTCTTGGCCACGGTAGAACGCCATAGTAGTTGCCCAGTAGGGCACTGCAGATGCCTTACAATTTCAGCAGAGTTCTATCATCGACTGTTTCAGGAGGACAGGATGCTCAAAGGTTCGGGACTAATAGTTCCGGACTGAAATCTTTCACAACAGAGTTCGAATGTCCATAACTGCATGAACTCCGTCCTTTCTTCAAGTTAAAATATTACTTGGAATATGAATATTTTTTATTTCTCTAATATTATATTTTGCAATTTTTCAGTGAATTTCACTAATGTTTTTAACGATTCATTAGGTTTAAAGAAAAAGCACGACGTCCAGAGAACGAGAAAAGAATTAAATCTGCATGATCTTAAATTTTCGGAGCGATATTCTTCTACAACTTTTGTGTATTCCATCGCGGTTTTATTATTCTGCATCATTTATGCATTCCCTTGTGGCAATTGAAGCACGTGACACGTATTTTGCAAAAAAGCTGTGATATAGCTGAAAGAGGCCTAATGCTCGAACTCAACAACCGATGTGAATGCCATCCTAACGAAGCTCGTTTGCAGAAAATAAGAGATGCACCGCAAGTAGCTTGGCAGCACGAGTGCAAGTAAAAATTAATTAATTTTCACGAAGAGAAATAGCCTACGATGTCAACAGATTATATCCAAAAGTATTTGGATGCACGTGTTACGTGTGTAGCCAGTTTTGGAGTGATAATGTTCTTATATATCTATTTAATCCAGTGTAAGATTTTATTCATTCATGAATGATTAAATAAATTAATTTGATGCAATTACGAGTGTATTTATTGCACGGCACTGGTCCGAGAAAGCGGCAAGTGAAATGTTTTATGTATTACTCTTTCTAGGGTTCATAATGAAATATACAAAATTTTAGTGTAGGTCAACGCAATTATTTTGCGCATGCGGCTTTTCTTTTCGATGCCTAGAGCGTATCTCGTTTAGTAAGAATTACACATCACCCCATAATGGTACCACACCATAACAGCCTCACGCTAAATTACTTTGTTTTGGTTGAATAATTTTCTTCTTCACTTTCCATCTTTTTTGTTATGTGCAACTTCAATATATATTGAAATATCATCAGTTAGCGCTTCAGCAATTCATTCAGTTTTGTAATTTTTAACTCGTTCAACAGTTTTTTTTTATAAAAACGCGATTGAAGGATTCTTGGAAGAAAGGTTTTCAACTGTTTGCAAAAGGTCAGAGCGGATCATCGGAAGTTTTGTCTTCTACGGAAATTTTCCTTCGTGGTATTTGGTTCACAATTTTCTCCAAGCGTATTGTAATGATATGTTATTTATATGTTTGTAAGCAAGAAAAACCATGCAACTTGCACAGGTAAATCAGATTGGATTTATCAGACTACGTCAAACTTCATTATGACTATTGTCTAACCTAAGGTATGCTTTCACAGAAATGGTTGAGAAAAACTTATTCAGTTTGCACATTGATAAAAAGCACAAAATAATCCATGCAGTGAGCTCTTTTTTCGGGGTTTGAATCGGAATCGAACTACAAATGTTCATTGGTATTATCTGCTTGGCTCCTGGTGGGTGGGAATACTTAAAGTCACATGTTTCCGCTTATTTGTTTTTCGACATTTTATATGCTTTAAAAGCATTCTAAATAAATAAAGATAAAAAAGTGAGCTCGAAGTTTTGAACAAAATACTAATTGAAAATGGTAGAAAGAGGAAAAGCGACTGCCTAACCTTTCCGAACAATGTCGAACAAAATGCCATTAACGTCATCTTACGAAAGGAATGGCGGTCAAACGGTGCCGTATTATTAAGGTCTGCCCAACCACTGGAAGTATAGGGCCTTTACTACATCTACACTATGTTGGTTGCTTGTGAACGACCATTACTGAACATTCAAACAGTTGAAATACCTCTTGAACTTACAATATTATGCTACATGGAATTCCGAACTTCTCGCGCGTTTTGACCCTTTTCTAGCTTCCCAGTGATTCAATCCCGTATACTCTGTGCAATAGCTGTCACTAAAATGCTGAGCTTATACTATTTTCTTGCTATACACCCTTCTCGCACACCTACAGAATGTCATGTTACACATATGAGAATGTGTTGTCGAACCGGACACTAATGTGTTTTCCGGACAGATGTTTCATTCCCTTCTATCTTTTCGTCTTCCTAATGTGTTAATTTCTCTACTTCGGTCTTCATTTTTGCACACTGGCATACTTTGGATGGTATACAAAATTGCAAACATTAAGGTCCACGTCACACAATTTCAAATTATCTTTAAATTATTACCCATCATATATCTTAAAAATTAAATTAATCACTATTAAAAACGTGGGCCAGTAGTTTTATTTAAAACTGTAACGAAATTTCAAAAATGTAAATACTGCTTGTTACAAAGAGAACCTCAGTTAATGGGCCAGAGAACGACATTAAGTTTGTGTACATTGTAACAGTACGTAGTAACAGTACGTTGACCAAGCATGGCATAATAAAAGCTGTAAATGTTATCCATTACAGTTTCACTTTATTATTAAATTTCACTTTATTATTCACTTTATTACTACACTTATTCACCAATTAAAAATATATAAATTGAATTTTTAAAGTAAGTTTAATTTTTCTTTTAAGTACATTTTAAAATACTTACAGTTGCTCTGGTGGACAGCAAAAATGACACGAAAAATGGAAGGACTTTATGAGGAAATTTGCCGTGTATTTATGCCACAAATAGAAAAAATACCTGAAAGAAAAGTTAAAATACAATAAAAGTAGGACTGTTTTGAGCACTGCCATAAAATTTTATCGTCATGTATTTTGTCTAAATCAGTCATTAGAAAACTGCAATCTGAAAGTTAGAGATTAGAATATAACATTGAAAGAGTTTTCCGTTAAAAATTTCAGAATTATACAAATATCAGGAAAATGATAAATTATAGTCTAATTCCGTCTAAAATCTAAAATATATTTAAATTAATGCGTTATGATAGTTTAGTATTTTAATAATTAACTCTCAGAATTTAAGGATACAGAACATTAAATCAAATCAAAGTATACTCAAGGGTACTAGACCTCTTACAAATTCATAAAAAATGAGTGAAGTGTCATAACAGAATGCAGTTTGCTCCAGAATTCATGTTGCAAAATTCATTATATTTCAAATTTTCGAAAACGACATTACATTATTTTCATTATCGTACTCTTTGGATAGCATTTAATAAAAGGAAACTTGCTTCAATACTGTAGAATTGCTTTATCACGCTGTAGTGCTTTATCAAATTGTTCGTACGTCTCCCATCACAGGAAAAAACATTTTAATATATGATCACCGATACGCTAAGCATTTTAAATTTAAAAGCAGTTTTGTGTTGGATACTGAATCTTAACTACGATGGACTGAAGGGCCTTAGCACGCATTCCAAACTTGAACGGCCCCAAAAGCAAAACTTCACGGACGGCAAGACCGACAGTCAAGACCAGACAATAAGGTATGAATGATTAATCAGTCGCCCGAGACCAAATGCCTATTTGAGAAGCTGCAGGATAATTTAGATCTCATGGGACACATTCTATGCAGTGAAAGCTAACTATAATATAACAAATGTTTTAGCAAAGTGTGGGGAGAGTGAAGCGTTGTGGTATTAAATAAGGATCGGAAACTTAAATTGTTTACGTTCGGAAAAAAATTTCGAATTTAAAGAATTTGAAATCAAATTAAGAAATATGCTCGTCTGTTGTGCGTTCATTTTTATCAAATATTTCCTTAAAAGTGTTGCACTGAGTTTTCAAACTACAAAGGAGGGCTTCCTCAGTGAATTTAACTGGCATTAGACCATTCCAATTTTGTTCGAAAGATATCTACTGTACTTTATATAACTGCTGTGTTTATTATTTTCATATAGTCTCTCTTTTAACTGTAATCATATCTTTTGTTCCTATCACCGACTTTTTACACAGCATATTAATCTGTACCTATCAGGTGCATGTAACACATAGAACGATATTAAGACTGGATTGGATTATTTAGATTAGAGAAACAAAACGAGAACTATCTGCTTAGGAGTAGGGAGGCCTTCGTGGAGGACATTTTATGGCGAATTGACTTGTATTCTTATTACACGCGAGGAAAAGCAAGAAAACTCTCATAAAGTCAGGCCTTTCGCCAGGATTCGAATCCGGATTGAACAAATAGTGTTCAGCAATTTTAACTCTGTGAATAAATGCAACAGCAACACAACATTTCTTTTAATGCCGTCCTGATGTGATATAAGTTCACCGTATGATGATGATATGATGTCTGATATTAAGTGTAAATTGCCGGTATGAGATAATATGATATCTGATTTGAATTTAATTTATATAGGCTATTAACTCACTGCTATGACTGATTAAAAAGAAAAGTCTGTTTAGCTGTTGCCTAGCCGATAGTGATTAAAGTGTTGGCCATACCGGTTCTATTTGTTATTCCTCCTTTGGGCAAAAGAACAAGTGAAACAGATTCTACAAGAATACGAAGCTGCAAATTCGTTGCAAAGAAAAACAAAACTTCGAGTAGATCGAAAACAAGTGGAGAGAAAGTTCTGTGATAGCCTGTATATCTGCGAGGAGGAGGGAAGAAGCTGTGATAAGAGGTAGTGCTAGCGGAATTCGAAATCAATGTGGTTGATGAGTGGTGGGGGAACACTCGAATTCTTTTGAAAGTAGGGCAATATGCCCCGGAGGTGGGCGACACTGAAATTGGAACTAATGAGATATCTGTCTGCAATCTAGATGAACCATTTTAGAGAATTTTTTTCCTGTAAAAAATTTCACTTTTTAAGATATTTACCTCATGAGGAAACGATCTCAGTATGGTTCATATCATCGTTATTAAGGTCATATTCCTCTTTCCTTGAATGTTACCACAAAATGTTTTGAAAAGTGAGCCAAATATTGTTAATAATTGCGTAACCATTTAACTTTTAAACCATTTTTCTTTTATAGGCGCCCAATGTAATTTCCGAGGAAAATTAAAGTAAAATTTTAAATAAATAAATCTGAAAGCTTTCAGATTTTATATTACTCCTAAAGGTGTGTTTTTTCCTATTTACACACACATACACATTTCGAGAGGATTTGGGCTAAAATATTTAAAAACAGCATGTCTTTAGAATTTAGAAAGTCTCGCGCACTGGAGATAAATATTTTCTATTCTGTACAGTGTTGTCACTGGTCGCTTTGAAATCATTCAGTTTTTTTATAAAAAATTCGTTAAAGTTTTAGAAAATATGAAATAAATAATAAAACAAATTCCAAATTCCAAATTTGGTCTTCCAGATCCCATATTCGAGTGGAAGAATACGTTATTCAAAATTGGATGGCGCTAGGTACTGTTGTTTTTCCATAGTGCGAGAAATATACATGCATTCATGGTGATTCTTCATTATGTAATTTTCTTTAAATATAATACAGAAGGATAATATTTTGTGGCAGCACTTTGTAAAGTGATTCAACGTTTTCAGTGATTAAACGAAAAATAACGTTTCGAGACTAATTGTAAATTATCTCACTTGTCTGACAGTAACAAACTCACGAAATTCATTATGGCAAGGAATGCAAGATGTCCACCAGCGGCCGAGCGGTAAAAGCCGCTGAACACTAGTAATTCGGTTAGGGAGTGCTGAAGAACGGGTTGGCTGCATGGGCGGTTTCTTGGTTTTCCCCATATGTAACGTGTATACAAGCCAGTTTTCCTTAAAAAGACCTCTACGAGGTATCCTTTCCTTTCCATGTGATGCCTAAGGTCGGAACACGTTAATAAGCAAAAAAAAAAAAAAAAAAAGGGGGGGTGCAATATTGCGCCTTTTGTTAGCAAGAGCTTTAAACACCATACAAGTGACGGTACGACTTGTATGGTGACTCCCCCGACTGAGTACCGATGGTGAACTCCCCGGAAAGACGCGTTCAAGGATCTCCCACCCCTCTTCTACCACCAACCTCTCTAGAGAACGTTTAGCTCGACGCATATTAAGAGTGCCTCCACGCAGCACAGACACTATACATTTACAAACATGCATATTTTCTCTTTTACTTGAACCCAAGCCCTTCGGTACGACAGTCAAAATCACTATCCACTAGTCCTGCGGCTGCCAGAGTCACTATGCACTATCCTGCGGCTGGGCGGCAGGCTGGCTGTTTAGTCCATGTAACTGCTTTTGGCATTAGCTTACCGGCAGAAATTTACCTGTGTTGACTCTCAGCCTGCAACATAGTCGAGGAAGCCAAGGTTTCACTCGAGTTTTACTGACGCTGTGAATTATATTCGATTAACTTTGAATTTGTGCTGAGAAGCTGTTATTCCACCCTTTTTATTCAAGCTACCAAATCACTTAGACGGAACGAAAGTTCATTAAGCAGATTTTTATGTTTACTTATGTTAACTGTAACTTTATCTTTAATAGCACAACTGTATACAAATGCAAGTAACATCCAAACGCAAGCAATTAAATATTGCCATTTATTATGCAAAGAAATATTTTCACTTAATAATTTTCACACTAAGAACATGTTAATAAGTTAAATCAAAAATAAAAAATCCAATGCGTTTTCAGTTGAAATATATAATAAATGGTATCAGAAATAGCATTAGTGCTGCAGACTCTTATAATTATCAATTAAATTTATTATAAATTAAATGTATTGTGGGGCTTTACTTATTTAATCCTAAAGTTCTAACTTAGAACCAGGCGAACACTAACAAGGGAATAATCGCTTAAGTGTGTGAACAGAAACCTTAAGACATAAGGAGGATTCACAACCCTTTATTTTTCAGTATATTTACAATCAGTTCCTGCTTGGAACTTTACACAAAGCCTCCACTCGGACTTAAATAATAATGAATTTAAATTAAACTAAACTAAACCAGCTTAACTAAGCTATCTGAAAAGTATAGCCGAAGCTATCAGGAATCTAACTAGTTGGCCCCTAAGTATTAATTAAATCGACGAATCCAAGCAAGGGCCTAAGGTATGGCCGAGTGTAGTAACTAGGAGAGAAATTAGCCAAAGGCAAACGCGAGCTAGTTAGGGAATCAGACTCTCTCCCTAGAAGTCGGTGATGTATCACCTTAAATAGTACTCTTTCTTATTTGCATTTACTTCATTTCTGAAATTACATTCTGGCAGGAAATTGCAAGCTGAAATTAGAATAAGATAGGAAAGATACAAAACTTAAAAAATAACTGTTAATAAACTTACGATAAACCTTACAGTATTTTAAATTATATTAATAAGGTACATTATTACAAAAGAACCTTACCGAGTAATATGGTGCATAGAATTGGGAACACATTTTATAATTTAAAATAATGCAGCGAATGTTTATAAAATTATCAAATGCATATACATTAAATTAAATTTATTGTAAATTTGTCAGGACTGAGTGTTCTGTGCGTATTTTTGGCAAACATCTTCAAGTAACTCCTTAAAGTCCTTAAGTCCTGATCTGGAACAGGGAGCTGAAATCAGCTATGTTCTGGTGTAGATAGTGTGCTGAAGAATAACTGCACTTGGAAGGGATTTAAAATCTTCTTTTATTAAATCACTATTATTTACAATTTACTTCCCAACTCGGGAGGGATACAGAAAGTAAAAGACCACACTTGAGCCTAACTTAACAATCAGATAAATTTATACTAAAACTAAATTGAAATTTAATTAAACTTTGCTCACAGAGCTAATTCGCGGAGTTGTCCTCTAACTAACTGGTGCGTAGTAAGAAGTACTAATACTAGCGCACTTGGATTTATTTCAATAAGCAATCACGTAGTAAGCACTATGGCTTATAACTTGACTGCTAGCTGATCAGGCGAACGTCGAACAGAATGACCGTGATCTGAGACTAAAAGCTCTCTCACACTGAGAGGTTTCTACCTCTGGTTTAAATAGTAATTGGCTCTACTTCAAATTAGCATAAGCTGAAAACGCGCGCTTCTTCTGACGGGAAGTTGAAACTGAGAAGAGATAGAAAGATTTAACTTAAAATAAAACTTTGTTAGTTTAACTAAAACCTTACAAAATGCGGATTTAATATTATTAACATAAGGATTTAAATTATTAATAAGTGGTGTTTAGTGTTTAAATTTCTGAGATTTTTCATATTATGGAATTGTAATTTGTTAGTTTAGTTCACCAGGGTAAAGTGAACTAGGACCACTTGTCTAGGGGATCCCTTCACGGAGGATTCGTCAAGGAAACTGGCTCATATCCGCATTACACACGGGGAAAATCACAAAGGCTCTCCAAGAGCCCTAAATCAGCTTGTTCCATAAGATAGACAGATCTGCTAGGAGGCTGGTTTGTCCAATTATAAACAAAAGATATTACAAAGATAAATTAAAAACCTTGCGCCATGTCTAGAAAAACTCTGGAAACTGGTTCTTTACTAAGCTAGAATTAAAATAAAAATATTATGCCTTGTGCAATGGCGACACTTTCCAGTCGCGTAAATAATAAATGGTAAGATAATATAACGTAAAGTCATAAATATTTAGAAGACTCCATTAACGTTGTTTCCACCATAAAAATATACAATTGCTATTTTAATGCAATTTAACTGCAACAGAAACGGACGGTTTTTTTTTTTCAATTCTTTCAGAACCAATCTGAAATCAATAGCTGAAGGTCTTTCCGAACCTCAAATGATTCTTTTCTTCACTGTAATACGCTTTCGAACGTAAATGATACAAATGGAAAATTAAAGTCATGTTAAAAAGCGCATTCTTAAATGACACAATTTATTATTTAAAAAATGAAAACAAAAGAGATGACAGCCGGGAACCAACATGCTAAGTTTTTCACATACGTATTCTCAAATCTCACATATTTGCCAAAAAAGATTTTTCGGAACTGCATTGTTTGTTAGTAATTAAAATACACAATTCTATTGTGACATATGTGATGCAAGCAGTACATGTATGTCAATTAAATCAGTAGATTTTGAGAGCCATAGGCCTTTAAAATCTACATATCTTTTTTGTAGTAATGAACATTATTAGGTAGTACCTGCTTGCGCTTATCTGAACTTCCGACAAGAGTTTAGTTATTAAACGTTTTCTTTAATTCTGTTTGGCTTTGTGTCAAGATGATACATGTTTACACGGAAGTACTATAATACGTTGCTGATGAATAATAGATTAACTAAAAGGAGAAAAAATGAAATACGCGGAAGGAAACTCAGTACAATGTACGAAATTGATTACGGAAAATCGGAGATAAACTGAAAAGTAGAGCTAATCATTGTTATTTTTTCGACATCAGACTTGTTATGTCATTTTACTTAATGTTAGGAAATTGTTTGAATTGTTTGAATTTTGATTAACTCCTTGCAATGATTTTAGAAAGGAATTTATTTAAGAATCATTACGCGAATATTCTAAATGACGGAAGAAAGAAAATGTAATAAAATCCTGTCACCTGAATAAAATATTTCGCAAAAAAAAAAGCGGAGTTTTTTTTTTTTCATTTGATATTTGATGCTCATTAACTAGATTCAAACAATCTAGTTGCTTTCAATAAGTTTCGCGCTTATAATAAGTGATGCTACTTAAGACGTTTTTACCCAGTTGGCTTTAAAATTTTTTTAAACATGTTTTCTAGTGCTAGGTGCTTCTAACAGGGCTTTGCAGTAAAAGAAATATGTGAGCATCAAAAGTTATAAAGATCTCCATTAAGAATTCAATCAAATACCAAATTACACAGAAATAGAAAAAAAAATTTAATACATTTTTACTAACTTTCAGTCATAAGTCTAACTTCAAATTCAGTAATTTATGAAATCAAAACTGAAAAAATGATAATGTATTATACCATCTGGGATTTTTTTAAAATCTGAAACTGTTGTAACATAAAACTTTGATCCTAGTTTTGAATGTTCAAAGTAGCACATACCGATTTTTCTCAAATAATCAGGGTGCTAATTCAAGCTTAATTAAGAATTTGTAAGGGAAGCAATAATAAACATTAAGTAATTTTTATTTACATACTTGTGTTGTTCCTTACTACTCATATATTTATTTAATTTCTTAATTTTCTTACAAGACTTGTGCTATTTCTTCTCATTGGCCTCACTCTTATCTCGGCGCTGAGATAAAGTTCAATTTTAAGTTTATTTTCATACATTAATACATTTAATGTTGTACGAGGATGAAGAAAGGTTAACTGTAACTGTTCTCTTTGAGAACGTTATTTACAATGCAAGTAATACGTACGGAAATAATTTTAAGACATACTTTTTGATATGAATAGTTTGTTTCCCTTTGAAGTTAGAATTTGGCAAATTTCAGAGATCGTCGTTTTAGGGAGCTAATCGTCGTGAAAGATTTCAATGTTATACATATTAAAAATACTTTTTAGGCTGCAAGCTAGAACGTACAGAGCAAACAAAATTGAACATTGCAGCCTCATAACAATTCACTTCAAAATCAATAGAAATCTGTTCTATTCAGTCGGCAGATGGTCTTAAATTTTGATTAGTTTTATAAATTTGTTTAAGAACTTTCATTACTCGTCCTGTGGATCCAAAAAGCTGTTAAATAAAGCTCTACTTTGCAAGAGAAATTTTGGATTTTCGCATCAGATGAAAATGCTTGAATGCAATCCAGAGGAAAAATGAACGTTAGGAGAACAGAAAGTAGTAGGCATTGAAAAAAAAGGGAAATGACACTGTGTGAATCTGGCCAACTTAAACTAGTAGTAATTAGTGTAGTAATTAAATTTAAATTCAATAGTAGAGCTTACTGTGTAGGAAGTGAGTTTAATATCTAGACAAGTGGAATATTTGAAGTTACTCATTAGTGGCACTCACTGTGTGCAAATTATTAGAATAATTAAAGAAACATTATGAATATCTATATTTCATGTAATATAACATAGGTTCCTTCTTATTATTTCTAATTCCTTTAAAGTTTGCACTGCTGCTTTTTCCATTTCTTACCATGCGTAGCTACTCATTTGCTTACTTTTCGAACATCATCTCTAATTTTGGCTTCTCTTTTCGAATAACCTTCGAAATGTATGATATACAAGTTATTTCATAGTAATAACTTTTATATCGTACATTTTGGTGTTTATGTTGCGTCTGTTTCTGAGATTTTTTCCTGTAATTGAGTGATGCGTTGTTATTTAGATGCGATCAATATGCATAAGAAAGAAACTGGAGTTCAATCCCATGAAGAATTACTTTTTAAAATACGGCGTTTATCTTAAACCATTTGCGTTTATCTTAAACTGAACAATTATTAGAATTATAAAGAATTTAATTCAATTGTTTAGATTTCTAACTTCGAAGACATAAATCTCAAGTTGTGAAACATTTTATAGTATTTTATGATAATGCCCTCTCCATTAAGATATATTTATTCTCTGTATATTGTTAAAAATGATTGCTATGAACTGTTTCGTAGATTATTTTGCATTTATGCATGCAAAGTCTTTTAACTTGTTCTAAATAGTTAAGCTTTTAATTTGCTTTCGCTTTTTACTTTCTTGTACAAAGTGAAGGAAGTTCTACAATCGCGAAAAATTTCGAGTATCATATTTCATCTAAAATATTTATTTTGACCACTCTCGAATCTGTTTGAACGATGTTTCTGAGAGACATCTGTGCGTATGGACAGAGAAGAAAAACTTATATTTTTTCAAAACTTACTGTAAAATGCATTTGAAATGGATTCAGAAGAGGATTTCTTCGTAATTTGTACACAAGTACGCACAACTCAAAAACAAGTAGTCGAAAAAAGTTGCAATTTTGCATCCCGTCTCAGTGAGGTCAGTTTTCTTATTCTTATATGCTGGTAAACTTGCATTTTTTGCTTTAAAAACGACTGAATTATGTTGTTCTTATGTCCCGGTGAAGGTTTTTATGCCTTCAGTTAATCTGCTTTCAATAATTATAGAATAATCAACAATTTAAATGTTGCGCTAGGTTAACGAGGTTGCCATTTGTTTACCTTTGAAACTCTTAGTGGAATATTGAATTAAGTCAGTTGTTGCACCAAATTCAATGTCTTGTACAGTGGGGCCGAAAGTTAACTTTCAATTTTGTAGACCGAAAATTTTTTCTTCCTGTCCCCCTAGTTGAATTGCTTGTTTTCGCGTAGAAACTCTAATTTTAACGACGAAGAAATTTTGTAACTGTTTTTTATTGTATTTGGTGTTTTTAGTTTTTTTTTTTGTATTTTACAATTTTTAATGAAGATGTTT
Organism: Stegodyphus mimosarum; assembly: GCA_000611955.2. Classification (NCBI taxonomy): domain Eukaryota; kingdom Metazoa; phylum Arthropoda; class Arachnida; order Araneae; family Eresidae; genus Stegodyphus; species Stegodyphus mimosarum. Next base: position 305,085 of record KK114439.1, read on the forward strand.
TGTGTTTTTATGTATTTTCGCTTTGCGGTGAAGTGAGAACTGAATTGGTTAAATGAGAAAAATATCGCTAACGAAATTGGAGGAAATAAGTTTAAATGAAGTGCAGCAAAAATTGTGTAAAATTTAATAGGCGCTGCAAGGAAGTCACGGGATGTGCACAACAGATATTTTGTTTTACTTTCAAACCAACCCTAGTCCTGAAGAATGCGGGTTTAAATCATATTTAAAATGATGTAACGCTGAAACAGTTTACAAATTAAGATTGGATTATACAAGGAATTATTTGCCATTGTTATACATTTCTTTATAATACCCATTAGAAAGTCGGTCTAGTATAAGTGTCGGTGCTTTGCTGACTATGGCTACGAGATCGATAAAAATTCTCTAACAGCACGAAAATGCAATGCATTCTTGGTTGCTAACTTAGAGTGTACATAATTTGCGATCACTGCTGGACACAGTAAAAAATGTATTGCTCGAAGTTGATGTTTAAGAAGCAAATTATTTTAAGTTGAATTGATTGAAACTTTAATAAAATTTTATGTATATTCTCTTTATGATATTTTCAATAATTTTTTTAATTTCTATCAAAATGATAGCTCTCTAAGAAAAATGTTGAATTAACAGAGCAAAAGGAAGGTAACAAATATTAAAGATCTAAGACTATGTAGTATATCTTTATACTCTCAGTCATTAATAGTTATTTAATTCAAAATTTGCATCTAAGAATTCTTTTTATTGCTCACTTCAATGCTACAACCCTAGTTATTCTCTAACCGTGGCATCTAATTTTGTTCTCATTTTCTATCATTGTGGGCAAATTCAATTTTGATTAGCCTCTTAGTCTCTCCTCTAAAAGGCCCGTGCCAGTGACAAACTTTAATGTTTCATCGTTGATATTTTTAATATGCATCCTAAGTCTCTTTGCTGCAACTAATTTCTTCCAACATGATTTTATCTTTACAATAAGTATGAGTTTTTTTTATTGTCAAAGACTTAAACTTTTCCTAATTTCTTTTCCGTTCCGAAAGGTAATACGGCAAAGCTAAACCATGATAATGGCCTTGCAAAGTATAAGGTTATTATGTTTTATCATTAAATCAGAGAATTCTAATCAGGTCGCCTGGTTTTGTGAGCTTCCAAATGAAATTGAAATAAGTTACTGATATCTGGCATTTAATGTAATCGCAGACATGCGGCCTCATTATGAAAATGATGCCCTCTGGTGAAAGCTAGTAATGAGAGACTTTGAAATGGAGAGAAAAGAAAAGGAATCTCATAATATTAAATAAGTTTTAATGAATCGGCAAGAGACTTGTAAATAGAGAAGGGAATCGTAATATATATTTTTGTTTCGGCAGTATTTAATGATAAGTAATCTGTTTATTCAGAAATATAATGCAAAAATAAATTCATTTCTGAAAGATATATGAAAAATGGAAACCTGTTATTATAACCCTAACTCATATCCAGGAAGAAAAGATCTTGTTGAATTATGAAAGAAATAGGTGCGCTTGATAGGTGATCTTTAAACTTGGAAACTAATTTTACAGTATGATGTTTTGGGCTCAATTAGTTATCAAATTATATGAAGACAATTCGGTTTCACAAGATACCGGGTGAATGAAGACCTTTTATCCCTTTTCCAATGACATCATTCGCTGGAATGTATTTTCGTAGGGAAGAGTTTTGTGTATCTCCATATTGAATAGACACGAAAATCACAAATGTTCATACTTTATTTGGATTTGATCTTCTACCCATCGGCAGGAGAGCTGTTGATACCGTAATCAGCTTCCATCGGCATGGAAGCTATCTACAGTATCGATAGGGCGGTAGAACAGCTTATAGTGAAAACCACGTGAATTCCGTTCTATCTTGTCAATGATGAGAATAAATGCATGAATATTTGCAATGGTAACAGATTTAATTTAACTGCTTCCACGTTTAGGGGGTAATGCAAAATGAATTAGTCAAACTGAACAGCAATGAGAGAACAAAAAACATACGCCATCTTTAACTTTAGAAATAGTAATTAAAATAAAGCTCTACTTTTACTTTTCAGTTCAAGTTAAGAGATTAAATGACAGTTCATAGGCAGTTTCTCCTATTAAGTTATTTTGATCCACCAGATACATTTTTTAAAGATTTATAGAATAAAGCATTAATTATAAAAATCTTCTGTATTCAGCTACTATATGTCTAAGACCCCTATGTACTCAGTAACTTTTAGCTAAAAGGCATTTATAGCTTACATGCTTACTTTATATAACCAGTCCCCAAAATTACATATAACTGAGCATAACACCTCCATCTAAATGAAGAGTAAAACAGAAAAGCATAGCGTCATAGCGTTTTAGTTATCCTATCATATATAGTGTCTATTAGTAATTCAAAATTCATGCGACAAATGTTTTGTAAAGCAGCGTTATATCTTCCGAACATGGTACCAATAAAATATGGCTGGGATTCATTGTATCAATGAACGGATTCATTTTTCGATTAATGGTGAAATAAAATCCATTTAATTGAATTATCCTACATTTCGCTTCAGGAATAGAGTGGATTTTAATTATGAGGAGTTTTGCTAAAGTTAGTATACAATGGTGGCCATCTGCTATAAGGTTGATGTGGCTTTCGGAAGTTCTTTTTTGCGATTCGCAATGAGATTAATGAAATCCTATTGTTATTATTGGCCAAGGATTTACTACTCTGTGTATATTTTCAAAAACGTTTCTCATAACGTACACATACTCAATGCCTGTGAAGATTTCTAGCAGCATACAGTTGACGTTTGTGAATTTCTTATTTCTCATAAGCCTCTATAGTATTCTCATTAGCTTTTACATTTTATCTCATTGTTGCTTTGCTTACACAGGAAGGCCTGGCGATAAACTCCTTATTTGGCGCCAGCTGATTCTATGTATTTTTTGTGGTACATTAATATCTACCTAGGGACCAATTGAGAAAAAATTAATTTCATCTCAATGTGTACACACGTAAAGACTCAATACTTCGGGTGTAGAGGTACTAATACAAATAAGTATAAGTTTTACAAATAAGTATTACAAATAAGTATGAAACAAAAGCATGAATATCGTTAATTGATTTATTTATACACAATATAGATAAAAACGAAACTTAAGATTATAATAAAACTTAATAAGTTCTACATCTTTTTCATTCACCTTCTTGCTCAGACCAACCAACAGTAGTTTTTTCTAATAAATTTTGATAATGCATTGATGATTTTAATGTGGGAGGCTGAGCGTTTCTACAGTACCCAGAAAAATACTGATGCAATATCAGCGACTTTGCAATGGCAATACCAGCTCTGGACGTTAGCTCGATCTCATTGAACCCCTAAAGTACACAATTTTAATGATGGTGTTTGCTTTGAATCGAAATCCCTATTTTATGAGAGCATTCTTTGAGTTGTGAAAACTTTAATATGTTAAGATCTATAACTTTCTGCTTGTTGATAAATACACATGTAGTCTCATTTTTTCCAGTATTAAATGCGAAAAAACTATCAAACTACTATCTGTCATTTCTTGCTATTTAACTCGTTTTTTTAATCATGTTTCGTTATTTACATGTTTTTGTAAATAATTTGATTGAGATGACAATTCTAAACATCCTTTCTACAATTATTCTACTACTATCGTCATCTTCTGTTATTCTTTGGAAGCCTAAAAACACTGCAAATTCTACGAAATTGTTCTAACAGAATTTTCTATACGTGGCACTTGTGAATTAGGCATCGTTTGATTATGTACTTTAAATGCTTTTATTACGGATGTCACTAATCCAGACTCATTGACTTCTTCAGTAATATATTGGCTTTAGTTCTGCAAAAAATGTGGCATTCTGATAATCAAATTAAGTTCTCCCATTAGTTCCATATTATCTTTAAATCCCCCGTAAACTATTATGATATCATCTTCATATAGTCAGCCTCTTAATCCTTCTGCTTGTTTTGTCATATGATCCGTTACAATGGAGGCATCATTATTTTTCCTGTTCATGAATCTCAAACTAAATGCTTAACAGCTAAATGAAAGGCTGAGCCGATTCCCCCACTCTAGAAATTATGAAATCCCCCCTTCTCCAATTGAAGACCCCGGTTTAAGGGAAAGGAGTTGTTTTTTTCAATGTCTCAAGCAGGCAGTGATTTTCCTTTTATTTTGGTTCAAGGTGAATTGTGCCAAATTTTAAGAAGCTCGAATAAAACTGTAAATTTTATATAGATAGAAAAAGTTATTTTTATCTCAAAGCTTGAGCATGCACAATATATTTCGCTTGTCCATCCGGAGGATAAATAAACAATCTATCCGGCATGCCGGTTTTTGAGCATATGTCTATATAACTGGCCATGTTGAAAATATAACTGGACACATGATATAACTGAGCTTTGGGGAGGGGCTTGATACTATGATAAGGCATAATTTTTTAAAATGAGCTGGAGTTACAAAATTCCTGCGGAGCAATGAGATTTAAAATTTCTGTCAGGCGTTTCGCAGCTTGGTCTATATCCATCATTGAATGATGACAGAAAGTCAGGTCACAGATGAAAAGGTTGCAGAGTTGCCGGAAAGCTTCTCTTAAGGTCGGTAACATGCTTAATACTTTAAAATTCTCGTGGTATGCAAATGTCTTTCTGTCTCCGGAAATAGTTTTAAACTTCAGTGAAAACTGGGGAAACATTCTAAAGTGGAAACGGATTATATAGACAAAGCAGCAAAAAAGAAAACTGGAAACGGGCGACCAATAAAAAGAAAAAAAAATGTATGAAGGGGGATATTCCGGTCACATTATCAGGGTTCCAATAAGAATTCCGAAACGGCTCGTTGGCGAGGAGTGACAGAATGCGAAGTCGCCAAGAGGAGCTCATACTATATCTCTACTGATATCTACACAATTATGAATTAATACCTGTTAATAGATTATTTGAAAAGTTGAGCTTTGTTTTGTAGAGCTTTCCTTAATTCACTAATCAGTTATTTTAATTTTGGTTTGTTTTCATTTGTTGTTTTAGCATAAAATAAGCGATTATCAATTATCTCACAGTTTGCTGCCCTGTTTCTAATGGCCACTCTATCCCGATATTCAAAATTTTACGAATCTTTCAAATACTCTTGTACTTTTAAGACCCGTCTGATAAATCTTGGGGACACATTTTTCTCGAAATATAATCGACCCACAGCAGCATGATCCGAATATGCAGTTACCGGTGCGTTTGCGAAATATATTCTTAACTTCTACAGCCAAAGTTTCTTCCTTTCTTCCTGTGTAGCCGTGTAATTACTCTGTGTTTGGTTGAAAGTTTTACCAAAATAGGCTAGTGACCGACCTTTCTGCATGCATAATAACAGCATCCATAGCTTAACCTGAGGCGTCAGCTGAAATTTCAATGTTTTCCTTTCCTTCAGGAAATTCGACCCTGGTATTAATGCAGTTTTTAACTTTTCAAACGCCATAATTGCTCCAGCTGACCATAAAAGCCGTGCTTTTCTCCTCTTTAATTTTAACAGGGATGAGGATATCTGTGCAAAATCCTTTATAAATATTCGATAGTAAGAACACATGCCCCAAAATCGGGCTAATTTCTTCGCTGTGTTTGGCGGCAGGTAGTTTCTTATTGTAAATACTTTAAGTTTGTATGCCCCTTTGACAAATTTTATAACTAGATATCTAAACTTTTCTGTCGCAAATTTGCATTTGTTCGCGTTGACTTTTAAACCTGCTTCTTGTAATAATGTAAAAAATTAATTTAGGTTTTTACTATGTTCATTGATATTGTCACTAGTTACTATTTTATCGTCGAGGTAAATAAAAGTCGATTTTCCGAGGACAGGCTTTAATACAAGGTGAGACAAGAGTTCGTTAAAACTTTAAAAATTCATCAAAATGAAGAAGGAACAAGTTTTAACAAACTTTTGGCTCACCTTGTATAATATCCATTGTGCGCTGAAAGGTTGCCGGGACTCCACAAGCCGAAAGGCTTTCTGAGAAAGGCATAAGTACCTGATTTTGTTACTCGGCTTTTTGAACATCCTCAGGTTTCATAGCTATTTGAAAATATAGTCGATATCATTTAAAATTTTATCGGAAAAATTTTCAGAAATAAATTTTGCTTGCGCCTCTGTATCTAACAACGCCTCTGTTGGCACATTATTTAACAAAATCTGAATGACTTGTAAAGCCAAATTTTTTTTATGACCACAGTGTTTAACCGTAATTTAGAGATTTAAAGTGGAGTAACTGCATCCTCCTTTTGTCCTGTGTCTATCGAGTGGAGTAACTGCATCCTCCTTTTGTCAGCACCCCGGAGTAGTTTAACTGCTCTTTTCAGCCCTTGTTTAGAATCTTGCGACCTACTTTGGCGATGGCCAAAACTTTTCCTTTTACCCTGAAATTTTTTCCCGCCGTTAAATTTTCTCCTATTTTCTGCTATCGGCCTGTGAAACTGCCCGTACATTCTTTGGCTATGTACATTCTGCCGCTCTTCAACTTTCAAATTTAACCACCAGCTCAAACAACTGTTTCAAAGTGCTGGGGTTTCCCGATTTAATAAAGATTTGAATCTGGGGCAGTAGTCGGGGCAAAATAATGTGGATTATTTCGGTATCCGGCCTTTTTACATACAGTAAATTAATTATTTGAATTTTTCTTAAGATATATTCTGTTACCTTCTCGACTTTAATTTGATACTTGCTGTATAATTCAGATTCCTGTTTTGCTTTGTTTTCGACCATAAGAAATGCTTTAACAAGGACGGTTTTGAATCTTTCATACGTATATGTTTCACAACTTAATTGTCCTCATAAACATTTACCGATCCCTTTGAACTAGCTTAAAGCTCCTCCAAGAAAGATGGTGGTCGCTATCGTTATCCTTTGCACTTCAGCGACCGGGTACAGCAATAAATAGCTGTCCAGCTATTCCAAAAATTTGTTACCGATGTTATGCCATCGAATGTCACTCGGGTTTCACGGAGGCCTGCATTGTATCCACTAACAAGCCAAAACTTTCCATTTGATTTACAGGAGCAGGTGGGGTCTGCGACGATAATGGAGCAAGCGAGAAGGCCATTGTTGTTTCGGACTTATTCGGGCTTCAGATTTAGGATCTAGTACGCTTATCTATTATAAAATGTAATTAGATCTACCTAAGTATTGTTAGTTGCGAATTCTCGCACAGGTTTGAAGATAAACACAACCAGGGAAGGGTGTAAAAGATTCTTTTATTGAGCAACAAAATGTTTAACAGATGGCACCGACGCACATGCTTACAAACAAACACCGACCACTAGCGGTGAGAACTTAAAAGAAAATGTAACACTCGGTTTTAAGGTAATGAGTAGTACGAGAACACACAACTCAATTTAAACTAATAGATTGACTCAGAAACCTACACCGGCAAGAAACTAATTCAGCAAGAATGCGGAGCCGTTAAAAAGATTAACAGCTGGAAGAAACTAACAAATGTGCGCTAACAATAGCGAAATCACGCTGTGTCGAACTTCGTTCCAACAGCATAAATATTCTCGTTCACCCTATTTCATTTACATCCTGGCGAGAAAACGCGAGAGGAAACAAGAGAATTCAGGAAAGTTCACAAAATTAAATAATTACTAATAAAGATAAACATAATCCCACAGAGCAATTTACTAAAGTCTTCTGTCGGTTTGAGAGAAAAGATATGATCATTCTAATAATAAAAAAAGTTGAGCACTAAAATGCACAAGAAGAAGCCTTTGCTTGATTTGCTCAAATTTAGATACTTAAAACAAACGGTCAGAACCTGACTCGGTGTATAATTATTAGGAATTACAGACCTCTGGCACAAATTCTACACATTATTTCTCGCTTTATGTACTTACTGTACATAAACAATAATTGTGCTAATAATTTACCATTCCTAAAAACAAATTACAGACAGTAAAGTATCTGAGTTTTCGGATTAGATAGAAAAAGATTAGAAGCATGAGATATTTTCTGCTAAAAATATCTCAACAGGAGAACTGGAAAAAATGGCTCAAATAGTTAATAATATTAATACAAAATGCTTATGCGTGCTTCCTCTAGTTTAGTATGCACAATTTCAAATACACTCACGTTTGTGAAAATTGCAACACCATGAAGGACTTACGCGAGTGAGCTGAAATTTTCAGGAAATGCAAAGTAGCGCATGATATGCAAATGATTAGAATTGCAAATCCGTAGCGCATGCGTATGCTGAGCAGCGCCCTCTGAACGGCTGATGGATCCGAATAAATAGACGGCTGTAGCGAGGCGTGTATGGTTATCGGTGGTTATCTGCTAGTGGTAAACGTTAACTCAATCTGTACTTATGCCTCGTCGACGAAAGAGAGCGAGATTTGAACAACTTACAGAGTTTGAACGAGGGAGAATCATCGGCCTTCGTGAAGCTGGATTGTCGTATCGTGCAGTAGCCTCTCGTGTGCAGCGTAACAGCAGCACAGTGATGCGCGTTTGGAAGCAGTGGACGGACGAGTGTCGGACAACTCGGAAATCCGGGAGTGGACCCCGAAATGTGACGTCAGCTCGCGATGATAGACACCTGGTCCGCATGGCGCGGACGGACCGTACAGCTTCCTCTAGACAATTGGCAGCACTGTGGTCAATAGCTACAGGTGTTTCATTGTGTGCTTCATCAATTCGTAGACGTCTGCTGCAGTGTGGACTGCGCGCACGGACTCCTTTATACAGGATCCCCCTAACGCACGACCATCGCCGCCTGCGGCTACAATGGGCCAATCAGCATAGAGACTGGCGTGCTGATTGGCAGCATGTCGTGTTTTCTGACGAATCCCGCTTTAATTTGTGGTACCATGATGGCCGCATTCGTGTCAGACGCTATGCCGGTGAACGCCACCTTCCGGAGTGCATTATCGAACGCCACAGTGGACGAACACCCGGAGTTATGGTCTGGGGCGCCATAGCATATCATAGACGATCTCAATTGCTACGAATTGTGGGCAATCTGAACAGCAACCGGTATATCCGTGAAGTTCTACAGCCCGAAGCTGTTCCCTTCCTTCAAAGCTTGCCAGGCGCTGTATTTCAACAGGACAATGCCCGCCCTCATACTGCTCGGATTGTTAAATCCTTCTTTGCAGCGCAGCAGGTACAGCTTCTTCCTTGGCCTGCGTGTTCCCCGGATATGTCGCCAATTGAACATGTGTGGGATGTCATTGGTCGGCGTCTTGCTCGTGATCCTCGTCCTGTTGCGTCTGCAGACGAACTTTGGGTACGCGTACAAACGATATGGAATGCTCTTCCTCAGTCAGACATTCAAACTTTGTTTGACTCCATGCCACGTCGTGTAGCAGCACTTATTGCGGCGCGTGGTGGCCACACAAAATACTGATTCTGATCTCTTGTTCTTGTTTGTTTGCTTTGAACATTTAATCATTTATTTGTACCACTACCACTCAACTGTGTATTAAATTGCATTCAGTTATGACGATTCCTTCTTGGTGTTGCAATTTTCACAAACGTGAGTGTATCTGCCATGTTAGTATCGTAGAAAAATATATTCTTTATTATTAGTAGTAGTATTATTGAAAATAAACGAAATAAATAAGATAATAAACATGGTTTAAGTGAAAATGGTCCTTAAGTCCTTAACATGTTGAAACGCAGCAGCTCATATATGTATGTTTCGATTCTGGAACAAAAAATAACACCTGTTTAGTTCAGATCAGTGCTTCTTCATTTTGTGTAATTATTTCATAAAAAATATAATTTTCATAATTTTTTATCTATTTGTAATCACTTGAAACTGCGCCTGATATCAGGCAATGCAAATGCAACTATTTTCACTGCCTTATTACGTTTTGTCCAATGACTGTATAACATAGGCATAATAAAATTTTTATTTTTTTCTTACGTATGTGAGAGAGAGAATATCAGAACTATCTGGAGCAGGAATTTTGTCAATTATTTCAAATAACCGTTTAGATGGAACCACAGCCTAACACCATATTTAGAGTATCAGATAACTGAGTTAACTACCCTCGTTTTCGTAAAAATTAGGGATAGACTGAAAACATATTTACTACAATGCAAATGAGGGAATTTTATTTCTTTCATTTTCTATCTATTTCAATTTATTTCCATTATTGAAATATATTTTCAGTAAATTTCAGTAAAAAGAATACGAAACATGCTTTTTGCAATAAAAATCAAGGTCCATTTCAACAATAAAAAAATAAAATAAAAACATAAGATTTTCTTATGAAAGTCTTGAAACAAAATGCATAACTTGATTCTGAATTTTATTACGCTAAGAAAGGCAATTAATTTATATTTATGAAAAAATACACGGATCTTATTTATCTCACTAAAAATACCTTTTTCTTACTTACATAAATTAATAAAATTAAGAATATAACATATAATATTAAATTTTTGCATTTACAGTTTTTAAAAAATTACGATTTTTAATGAATTACACAAGAAAAAATAAAGCATTTAAAGAAACTCCGCAAATAACTGAACAAAATGTATGATTTTACTTCCTTTGGAAAATAAAACAAGTAATTAAGATGACCAGAATTCCAAGTAATTGAGTTTTACTGTAGATTATTGCGCACGCACAATGTAAATCGCAGTATATTTTATTGCCATTTCTTTTGGTGTTGCTTACGCTTTATGTTGCGTAAATTATCAAGTAAACATTATTTATGTATGTATGCTGTTCGAATATTGCCTTATAAATAGCATTCCGTATTACCCTCGATTTGACAAAGACACACTCGTGTTGTATACCCTGTGTCTTGTAACAAGTCATCTGTAGCTAAATGTAGTGTGTATTGCAATCAAGATTAGTAGTGTGTAGCCATCATAAAGATCAGTTTAATTTTTTATGAGTAAAGTCTTTAAAATACAAAATAAGCAGCATTATTTTATTCGACATTTTATTGTTGATATATTTTTAACTGCTTTGGAAACCATAATAAATGATCCTTTTCAATGACTATTACTTACAATGTTTCTGTACGGGCACGAAAATAATCTGACAACCGCAACAACATTGAAGATGCGTAGAATACAAATAAAACTTCATTTATTTCATTATATTCTACTGGTTTAGTTGAGTAATTTTTAAATAGGCTAAACGTCTTAAGGTAAATTAATTATAGCATTTAAGCACAAGCAGTCAAAAGAAAATAACAAAATCGATACTCAGTAGTACACAGAGATGGAATGAAATTAAAATATGAAAATAAAGTGGTGTAAAAGTTTGTTACTTTATATTAAAAGTATCACATTTATACGCTTTTTCATACCATGGTTTAATGAGTGGTAGATTAGAATACGTTATCTGGAGGCTGAAGCTATTATTCTTCAACCAATTATGTAATAGTATATGACAGTAGAAGCATCTTTTTTTTATTTACAACAAGGGGCATAAATATTTATAAAGATTTAATTTGGTATATTTTAAATCATATGAGTGGCAAAAGTAGTTTGCATCAATTAGAGACGAAGTAAAAAGAAGATATAAATTATTAGGAGACATGGATAAAACTATTCATTTAATTAAACAATGTATAGTTTTAATTTAAAAAGTAATTTAAAAGTATTATATTAAATATGGTAATTCCTCTGAGAACTAGCAACTTCCAACATTAATGGCCTGATAGCGTAACGAAACACTGGGGCGGGGGAGGAGTTTAACCACTTAAAATAAGTACAAAAATATACACTAGCACTTTTGGGGGCATTATTTTACAGCTGTAATGTTTGAAAGTTTTTAGAATAAAATTACGCATTGTTGTAGATACGTTTTATTACGAGCAATGCATTTTATACTGAAGGTTAAAATAAAAGTGTAGCAAAATCAGAGAATTATCTGGGTGTGTAAATAAAATAAAAGTGTAGCAAAATCAGAGAATTTATTTTGGATAAACAAAGTTCTTAATTTCTAAAATCCCAATACTTTCTCATATGCTCAAAAATATTCATAATTATTCAATTAGCAAAATGCAGTTTAAGCGAGCATAACAAATTTAATTAATTATAAGCCATTCGAGATAGCTAAACGATATGGAATGCAGCGTTTTAACTCAATCATGCACGGCTTATCTCTGATACGGAGTGGTAGTAAGAATGTTAGTTTCATCGAATATGTAAGACAGCTTTCAAATTCAGCTCTAATAGCATTAGTGCCTGGAAGAGGATACATTTGTAATGAGGTCTTTTATCTAATAATGTAGTCTGTCGCGTTCTCTTACTGTGTTATTGAGATAAATAGTATTAGCACATTAAAAAGCATATCGCGTTTTTTTGTGTTATTAAAAATATTTCAATAAATAAAGGGGAAAAGAAGAGTGTGAGCGGTTTTTATGACTCATTTCGGAATAGCAGAATATCATTTTTCAGCAGAATATTATTTTTTTATCATTAGTAACACTCATATTTCTAACCTTTTCTTTCTAAAAGAAAGACTAGAAACTAATTTTTTAAGGAATGACGAGACTCATTAAGAAGAATATATGTATTTTTAGTAAGGTTAATCTTCATATTATTTTTAATAAAATAGGATTATTTGATGTAATTTTACAATATACGTAAATGATCACTTTCATAAACATTTACATCATTAGAGTGATTAATAATAAAAGAGATTTTCAACAGCAAATATTGTATAATCGGTTAGTATAATCGTTTATTCGCAATATAAAGAGGAGTTTGGCTCATTCTTTCTATTACCTTAGGATACGCTTTAATACGGAATTCTTATTGACTTTCATTTCGATTTTTATTGACTTAAATTCATTTGAGTCTTCATATAAGAAGCAGATGTAGGTCGAGATTACAATGTATATTGCATGTAGATAATGCATTTTCATAGACAATTAAAGATAAATATTCTACGCAGGTAGTTGTTTTTCCAATATCTGATTTTTTCAGATGCGGTTAGTTTTATTCCATTAAATAACTTCCATGAAGGAAGAAGTAACTCTGTTACCAATTTACTCAACCCAGGAGTTTTTTTTTAATATTCTCTGCTTAACAGTAAATGAAATAAACAAGTAGTAGCAAGTTTTTCAGGGAAACACTAAATCTGCTACTACTTTGTTGTTTTGGGGCATTTGTTTCATTTCGGGTTCTCATCGTTTTCGATAACGAATTTTAGATTCCGTGAAAACTGAGTTTTATGTGTTTTTATGTGTGTCTTTTCAATTTACGACTGCTGACTGCTTGGAAAGGTGCTCTGCAGTTAAAAGTTTTAATAACATTGTGAAGAAGTGCGCAGAAGTATAACGGTTATAAAAAAAACATAAACTTAACCATTTAAAAATATGTTTTCTATTTTAGTAATACGTTTATATGATTTGTACCACTTAATTACGAAAGAGAAACGCAGATACAAGCACTCAAGTATAATGCATTGTAATATTTTTTATTACCTATGACTGTATTTGAACTATTTTCAAAACGATTTCTTTATCGCTAAAAAGAAAATAACGTATTCTTGTAACCATTCAATTTCATTATATTTGTAAAAGTATATTTTAACTTGCAGTTCTTATTAGCGCTCAAACAATAAATTTTAAGTAAACATATTAAGCACTTTAACAAATAATAACAGTTGTTAGCATTTTAACATCAATTAAAAGAAGATTTACAAAAAACGTATAAAAATTACTTTGAAAGGAGGTTTTAAGAATTTTCTAAATGATAAAATGTGTTGCGAACAAACTTCTTTTCTAGTTTTTATTCATTTCGTTTTTAACTTCGAGTCTAAGGTAACCATTAATCTCAAAATATAATACTGCAGGAATAAAAAAGTACTTATTCGTGATTTCTTATATGGTATGTCCGAATGACTAATGTTAAGCTTCGAAATGATCTCAGCAAAAACATCCTTCTGTCAGAACAATGATTTCTAAATTTTTCTATAACCAACAGGCCTAGAAATATTTTATCAGTATTTGCTGCCTCTACAGAAGAAAGGTAAATCTCCGATATATAACCATACCTCCAAAAATACTCTTTCTTCAAAGACGAAAGTGGCTGTATCCAGCATTAAAAATTATGTATCGGAGAATATATTTCTTTTTTTTCAAATGGTGACCTAAAATTACAGATTTTCGTAACAATTTCTTGACATGACTGTTAACAAGGATTTAAAAAATCTCTTTTCTACATCCCACAATAATAACAGCTCAGAAAAGATGTAAAATAGCAGCATTCGACTACAGAGCATTGACCAAATGTAGAAACATAAATTGTACATATCGGTCATAGATGCAAAAACACTAGAACTCACACTCACACTAGTTCAAACAAACTGGATCTATTATGAAAGTTCTGTTATCATATAAGCTTATGACCTGAGATGGTAGCCAAATTATAAAGATAAGATCTAGAAAACCCACGTAATTATTTCCTTCAAGGTTAAACACCAAGAGATATCACTTAATCTACGCAACTTGTGACAAAAGGAGAACAAATTTTACTTTCGATTGTAGGTACTTCCTCCTACAGATGGTTCTGTCAACTATTCTTTTGTTTATTTATGATTCTTAAACAACTGATCCCACGCACTTTTAATCCACTGCTCTTCTGTGAATGCGGTTGTATCTCATAAATTTACATACATAATTGATTCAACCATAACTCATTTAAATCTATTCAGATGAGCTTGTTGTGGAGAAGATTTTTAGAAACTGTATTCATACGATTCTGTATAAGATTGCAGGAGAATGTTTCATGTTACTGTGGATATCATCGTTAATGTTAATGTAGTTCCGATACGGTGACAAAGTAATGATAAAACACAAAATATGATTCTTGTGATACCTGAATAATTATGTCTGAGATCACGGATAACTATCGAGAGTGGGGAAAGTGTTAAATTGTACAACTTACTTATGACAAGTTGAAAATTCTTTAGTGTTACATTAAAATATAGGGGCAGCGAGGAAAGAAAATGAAATTTGACTTAGGGAGAACTTTAAAATAGATAATACTATAAGATTCATATTTGATTTCTTGAATGATAAAAAATATTACAATCTATACAAAATAGCGCAAAAATTTTAAAAGAAAGTACAGTACACTGCAGAAATCGCTGAAAATTCCAGCTTAAAATAGCGGGGAAATTCCATAAATGTTTCCTTCCAAAATGCGCACTATAAATTAGTATCTCCTGGGTCGAAGGCATTCATAAACAAGCACAAGTAATGTTTATGAGTTAGTAGGGGTCAACAGAAATTTTAGTGTTATAGATTCGCAAAAACTGAATAATTATTTCTAATTTGCGAAGCATATAAATTTTAATTCTTTTAAAGTTCGCAAGAATTTCACAATTCCTATCATTCCAATAATTTCATTTTTCTTCAAATTAAACGTAAGCAAAGGTAGAACAGTGAACTGAAACAGTTGCTGAAATGAATTCTTAACTTCAATTATTGACTTCTCCATACGACAGAAATGTAGATATCTTTTTTATAAGGAACGATTTAATTAATTTTTAGTAGTTGATTTTAATGCATAATTCTTCAGATCATACAAGTCTCGATTAATTAAGATTCTACGTTGTCAGAGCAAACTGCTAAATTTGATCCATTATTTTTACCTTTTATAAATTCGGCACAGAAAATATGCATAAGATTATCAATTTAAAGATAATTTAGATTGATAAGATAAGATTTTACATCCATAAGATTTTCTATTTTTCCATTTCCATATGCATAAGATTTTCCATTTTATGGCATAATATATGCCATTAAAATTTCATTTAGATATGATAAATAATAGCACGATACTACTGCAATTTTAGTATCGACGTACAGGGCTAAAGAAAATTACAGGCTAGTTAGTACAGGGCTAGAAAAAGTCCTGATCGACATAACTGAAGAACATTTTATCGCAAAGAAGCGTGGAATCTTCATAAAACAGAATAAAACTTTCAAGAAATTTAAAAAAGAATTTGATTTATTATCTTTAGCCATTATATTTTTAGTTTCAATGTTAGACAAATTCTTCACATAGTAGGAATGAAAAGAATTAATCACCTTCTTTCCTGCATGCTCTCCTTATACTATCTAGGATATGGAAGATCCATCAATTTAATCTCAGAGAATGTAGCTGAATTTTCGCTTCTCCTGATCTATATTGGCAATCGAATTAAAATATATTGGGAAGGACGTTAAAATGTCACTTCTTGGATTTGGTCAACCAGATCGAACCTTTCTTCTGAGTCTTTTAATTGAGGGAGCTTGTAAGTAATGATAATTTAAATCTCTGAATACTTGTATAATTATTAAGCACATCAAGCTAGGAAGTGGAAGATTTATGGTTAGAATCTTGGCCAAAGCGTAGTTTAATTTCAAGATTGCTTCTTCCGTTTGTAAGGTTCCTCCCTTTTATTCTACTAAGCTAAGTGTTGAGGAACCTATAGTAAACTTCTAAGCGGATAATCACTTAAGTCCAAGAACAGAAATGTAAACTTAAAAAGGGTTTAATTTTTTATTGCTCAAAATAAAGATTCACAGATGGGCCCCTTTCTCAGGGCGTACGGCAAAGCCTCCACTTGGGCTTAAACTCAAAAATGTAAGAAATAAGAACTAACTAATGACTAACTAAAGAGATTTAGCCGAAGCTAACACAAATTCTAAACTAGTTTGCCCCTTAATATTAATTTAGACAGCGAAGCTATCAAAAGGCACGTAATACGGCCGAGCATAGTAACAGCTAGAAACACTTAGCCAAAAGGCAAACGCGGCTATTCAGGAATCATAACCCTCTCTCTCGAAGTCAGTGGAACTTTGACTTGAATACTTTCTACTTCTCATTTGCATTTAACGAATTCTAAAAACTCATTCTGGTAAGGAATTGTAGGCTGAAGCTAGAAGAGATATGAAAGGTGATTAAACTTAAAATAACTGTTACAAAATTAGGATATACCTTACATGTTAAATCCAACTGCCTCTGTAGAATAAGTACTAAAGCAACATAACTTTATGCTTTAAGGCTATTACAACTAACTAAAATAAGTTAGAATGTATATTTTTCTATTTTAAAAAGCAGAAAAATTACAAAGATGTACAAGAAGGCTTTAAATTCCCACGACAACGTATAAATAAAAGAGATATTTTACATGAGTATCGTTTATTCGAAACAGTTGTGATGCTGCATTTTATTTCAGTTTTTTTAGACTCCTGAAATAATACCAGTGGAAATAATTGTGCCATTATGTTTTATTACATTTTGTTCACTCTTCTGAGATAATATAAATTCATAGTATCTCGAACTCTAGGGATTTTCTCTATTAAAAATTTATACTTTCTTTTGATTATCCTCGCAGAACACTTTCTTTTCTATTCCGTTTTTGTTAATAAAAACGTTTTGATGCCCTGTCTAAAACAAATCTTATGTGTGATCTTTACAGTTTTAACTGTAACTCGATATAGAACACTTCAAGAGGTAACAAAAGAATGGCTGTTATATGCGAAGTTGAACCTCAGAAATAGTACCGTCTGATATTTCCGATATACGACAAAAGAAAAATGTTGAGAGTGCTCTCTAGCATTAACAGATAGTTTGTAGGGTGATTGGAGTGTTTCGTATTTCAGGAAGTAAAACAACTCTTTCGGCATTTCGGGGCATTCAAAAACCGGCCAAAACTGCTTGCTGCTCTAATTTACGGAGTTTTTCCCCCTTCTAATGTGCCAGCATCACTTAGGAAAATACGCTGCAAAATAACTATTTGTTTACTCTGTTTCAATTAAAGTAAGATATAGAACACTGAAGAGAAATTAAGTATTTTGCTCTGTCTATAATTAATACTAGACTTGTTACTTCCTTTACAATAACAGTGTGACCAGACCTTTCTGAGGCTAACCTGAAGCAACATAAATTTGACAAGAGAAAAAAGAATTTTAATGCATTTTATTTAAAACGAATTTGCCTATTATTTGTTCATCAATATCACAAGACACGAGACAACAAAATTATCCAATATTTAACTACCATTATATTTTAGAAGATTTTATCTAATATTTAACCGATAAGCTTTCTTTGCAGCATTACTTTAAAATTCCCACTTACTTTTTTGGCGACTAATTGAAATCTTCGAGCGATTCAGCAACTTCACGTTTTGTGATTATAGAAGTTTTCACAGCCTCATCTTTTAACAGTGTGCTTTCAGATGTTCATGTATTAATTATTATGGAAAACACACTCTTTGTTGCTCCGCACGTTTATAACAAGCACAAGTTTAATGCGATAACTCTCGATTATTCAAACAGAATGGGATAATGCTGGACTTGGAATAATCCACTTTTTACGCTAACTGATTACATTTTAAAACATGACTACTTCCAACGAATTATTTTCCGTCATTGTAATTTTAACAGAACAAAAATTTGATTTTAGGCAATAGATATTTTATTTCCATATTGAATTATACTTTTTTATGAAACGAAAAAGCAATTAGTTTCAAAGCTATGCAGCACCAAATACCTTTAGTAAATAGACCTAAATATTCATTTTCTCACTTTATAAATCGCCGATAAAGTTTTTGTTGTTTCTGATTGTTTACACCATTCATAATTAAGAGAACAGCTATTCAGTTGTAATGATTTTAAGTTTTACTAACGTTTATTTCAGTTATCTTCTTTTATTTCCCATTTCCGGTCAGAATAAGCGTGAGTAGAATTGTTTATGCAAACGAGGTTGCAAACTGTACAAGTATTTAAGATATGTCTTTTAGCAAAAAGAGAGAGAGAGAGAGACTTCTCGCTGCCTTACCACGCGCGTGCTTTTCAGTCAGTTGATGTCTGCCTGTAAGGCCAGAACTTAGTTCTCGCTTATATTTGAAGACGTATTGTAGTTTTTACATTCCGCTCACTACATACGTAGTGTTAAAAGGCCAATTTTCGCTTTACTACTCTCTGTAAAGCATCTAAGTTTAGTTCTTATTTAGTTAGTTTATTTCTTATTTTCTACGCTTTAGATCATAAGTGCTGGTCTCTGCATCCCGAAGTGCGGGAACGGCTGTACGCTGTGAGAAATAAAGGGCAAATTTAACTCTTCTTATCTTTGTTGTATCTTTTACCCACGAACGAACACAGGTTTGAGTAAGCTCCCTGTTCCTACTCAAGACTCCAGTTATGTTTCCAAAGGCAATTAGAAGGAACAGAACTCCTGACACAGTTTACGTAATATATTAGAGCTGAGATTTGAATAAAAGATGAATGTGATTAACTTTACCGACCGCAGAGAATTTTAAAGATAATGTAACATCAGTATCCGACAGGCTTCTCAGAAAGGAGAAATGCATTGTCTGTCCTTAAGCACAGTCACTATTTTGTGAAAACTCATGCGAATGATTAACTCTGCTTCGCGAATTCTTGATATATGCTGCTATGCTGCATTTAAAATTTTGTGATTTTGCTGGTGAATTATATATGGCATGAATTGGAAGAAAATGTTTCTTATGATTAAGCTAAGAAGCCAAAAAAGGGAGTTGATTAGAGTGAGTGCAACAGCCGACTGGTAGACTGTGAGCTTCGAGAGCGTAAGAAACCTTAACATATTTTTTGGGCGTTCGTTAAAATGTGAAACCTTTCAAATTTCTTATAAATTTATTTCATTAGTGATGAGTAATTACTTCATTCAAAGAATCCAAGAGACCTAAAATGTTAGTGCGGATGTTTTACACAGGAAAATTCAAATTTCATTAAAACTGTCGAAGATCCATCTGCCAGTGCTATATGCGGTTTTGAAACTTCTAAGAAGGAGACTGATGAATTCTTGAATTACTTCGTTAATGACGAGTGGTTACTGGTCAAGCAATCTGAGATACTAAGAACTACATGGCGATTATTGTCAAAACAGAACTCCAAATCCACTGTAATATTCAATCATTCCCCAGCAGGTGTCATAAGCGATTATGAGACTGCTTTGAAAAATCGCTATAACAGATAAATACAAATCAGGTTTTTCTGAGAACTAGACTGATCATTATTTAAATTACTTCGTTAATGTTAAACAGTTACTAAAACCAAACAGGTAGAAATACCAGATGAGTACCGAACGATTATTTTCATAATAAAAATAAAAATCCATTCCTCAACTGGTGTCATGCGTGGCTGTGTGCCTGCTTTGGGGAGGGGGGAGGAAGATTCGGAATCATAAGTATCTTCAAATCAGGTTTCTCTGGGGAGACTGATGACGTTTTAGGTACTTCATTAATTCCAAGCAGTTACCTAAGTTAAACAACCAGTTACTGAAATCGATACTTCAGAGATATACATAACGCAAAAACCAAGTAATCAAAGAGACTGATGATTTTTTTAAAACTTATTTCGTTAATGATGAATAACCGAAAACTAAAAGGACTGAAACCAAAAAAAGTTAAAACATGAAAGGATTGAATAACGATTATCGTCACAACAGAAATCAAAATCTATTAAAATGGTCCATGAGTCTTCTACTTGGGTCATATGTAATTAACGATATTCAATACAAATCAAGTTTTGTTGATAAAAGGACTTATGTTTACTTGCATTCTTTTTTAAAGACGAGCAGCTGCTTAAATCAAAAACATATCAATGCACGAAAGCATTATATGAAGATTACTTTCGTGGTAAAAATCAAAATCCATTAAAATGGCCGAGGATGTTTAGCCTATGTTACCTGCGGGTATAAGAGTGCTTTGAAAAATAATAACATATATCACTACATATCAATACAGCTACTGTAACAGAATATAAGACAATAGTACTATGCACATTCCTAAAATTAATTGCGTTAATGATTTTTGTTTTTCAATTTCATATACTAATTCTATAGATTGCAGGGAAGTCCATTTTTACCTTTTAAGGAATTTTATAATTCTTCCAAAATTTATCAAATTATAAAAAGATCTATTCTACAATAACGACATTTAAATATATAGAGATTTTCATGCTCACGTAGAGTGCAATTTAAAATAATCTTATAACTATGATATAATTGTCATAGGAACATGTACACTAGTGTGCAAAATTTGTACATTATGATGAATTCCTGAAACATCAATAGAGAGATTTTAATGAAATTTGGTGTGAACGTAAATTTATAAACAGAAAGAGATGCACCATTAAAAAGGCATTTTGTGAATTCATGATTATCAGTAAAGTTCATAGCGTAGGGATGTCCAAAATACAAGTTATGATATCAAACTGGATAAAGTCTAATGTGAGGCATGGTCCCTTCTCACAGCCGGACAAGTTGCGCCGCGTAACGGCATACTGGACAGGAAGTAGTTGAGAAGTTCCTGTTGAAGTCTATCTCATTTCTTCAGCATGGCAATTCCGCTATGGTACTAGGAGGAGAATGGCAAGATGAAATTGGTCTCCGAAAAGCGTCCCAGACATGTTGTATTGGGTTAAAGTCAGGAGATCTGGTTAGCCAATCTCTGCGGCGAATATCCTCACTTTCCAAGTAATTTTCGACCAGCTGAGTCCTACGTGGACGAGCGTTGTCAGAGCAAGAACGTAGAATCTCTATACCTCATTGTAGTCGAGGAGCCTTTGTCAAACACAGGCAGGGTTGTATATCCGTTTAACATAATGCCTACCCAAACTATTACGCCTCCAACATAGCAATTACCCTTTTCCCTGACAACGCGCTGTCTTGTGTACTGCAGTGAGCAAGAAGCAAAATAGCGGGTCTTCTGGCATACAGATCTATCCAGGTCTTCTCAATATGGATCTGAAGCTGTTTGCACAAATTGAAAACGACATTGCTGCGTTACAGTGAGCTCCTATCAATATAGCCACCTGAGCTTGTGATTGTCTTGCGAACAAATCTCTATCTCACTCCGACATCCATGCGTTCGTGACTACTCATTTTACTTGAAACCTAATAAAATTTCTTCAACTCTTGCGAGAAACTCAGCTAATGTCGTGGAGGAATACCAGCACACAATCCTCAAAAACCTTTCATGCGCTTATATCCTCTCTACGATCACGGCTTCGCAAGCACACACGTTTACGCTTACGTTTCCGACTCTGAATATTAGCATAGTTCTTTGGTGGAATAATTAGTGCATTTGGTTCAATACGTTTGGTAAAAATGGGCAGAATTTGCAAATTTTCTCAATTTTGCACACGAAAACAGTTTATGTGATTTTGCTCTAATCCTTGTAAAAGTTCTTAATAATATTGCGTTTTCCAAATTTAATATTTAAGAAAACTGTAAATTGTATTTTTGCTAAGGAATTTGAATTTCAGACCCCTAATGGGTTCGAGAATAGCTTCCAGCGAAAGATTAATCGAAAAGTGATCGGCTGATGAAAGCAAAATTTGCTTCTTGAGTGAAATACTGAGAAGAACGGAGTATTATTCAAAGTAGTAAGAAGCAGCTTTTATGAGATGTGTAGAGGCATTGCTGGAATTGAAAATGACATTTTTGAAATAACACTTTTAGGATTATAATTGCGCAGATGTTTGTGTTCATAAACACAACTTTGGTGCTTGCTGGTATTTAAAATGACATGAGATAAAATTAAAATGATTGTAGTCAGAGAAAAATGAGCTACTTAAGTTATCCCAAATATTAACGGTGTGTTTGAACATCGGCTAACAAAAATACCTAAATTCGGAATAATTTCTGACAGAGCTGGCAATGGAACTTAAACGGGAAATAAAGCATCCAAAACCTCAACACAAAAACATTTAAAACCCTCGATTTAAATACTCATAACCCTCGATTCAAATTAGTTTTATAAACTAATTTGCATTCTAGCGTAGACTACAGAAAAAAGAAGTTGAAAAAGAATACTGATCGTTAGAGAATCAAATTTAGCAACCTGGCCTTCAAATAGGGCGAGCACAGTCTGATTTCACCCTTCAAAACTTGTTCTTCCTTAAATTAAATTCTTCCTCCTTGCTAACAAATTTGCACACCGTTTAAGCCAGAAATTTACAGTCTGTCAAAGAAAATGAAACGAAGCTGATAGGAACGAAAATTAAATAAAATAATGGTTAGAAAATTAAATGATACTTTATATGTTAATTAATCACATTTAAAAAAAAGTGTACTCGTAGTAATATATCCTAAAAATATTTTCTCTCTAAGAGTACAAGAGTAAGGTGGTTCGCAGAACATTCTGTTTTTTAAAAGCTTGAAATTCGGACATTTTGTATGCAAATAAATTCTGCGTTATTCTCAAACAGCAGAAACCAAATGATTTAGTGAAGATCAGGAAAGGATGAAAGTAAATGTTTTCAAAATGTACTAGATACCTGTAACTAAATTTCTGTGCACTCAGTCCGATGTACCAATATTTTTATTCAAAATTCTGTGTATCTGATGAAATTACTCACGCATTAGTAACGTTCTTTTAAATTAATGCATTTAAATGAAGCTCAATTTTTTATATTCAAGAAGTAACCTCCTTAAAAATATAATTATGCATATATAGCACTAAAAGTAATTTAACTTTTGAAATGAATGAAACTGTAAAAAAGGGTGTTAAATAAAATATACCTTCTTGTTAAAATAATTATGGTTTTATTCTAGAAATATGTGTATTATTTAGGAAGCCTTCGAGTCATACTGAAGATTACTGGCAGTTGAAATCAACTCGCTAAATCTAAAGCTTTGTCTAATTTTAGGATATTGCGACTGCCATGTTAACATGGTTTTATTAAACTTCCGAGTCCATAAACTGCGAAACATGGCACCGGTTTAACGCATTATAAAAATATATCCAGATTCTCCTCTCAGTGCAATAAAACGTTTTTAATAATAATAGCAATAAAATATTAAACGCATGATTTGGAAAATGTGCCTTTTCTAACCTATTGTTGATTTACTTTAACCAGGGCTTTAATTCTTACTTTTTGTTACATTCAACCTTCTTGACATAATTCGACTTGTTGACATCTGTAAACGATTGTCCTCGTTCATAACACAACCAAATGAAAAGTAAAATGATAAACTTCTTAAGATGAAAAGGCACCTTCTTTGTTCTTCTTACCAGGTCCAAGTCTTCGGAAGTTTCATTCTCTTCTGTTATGATAAAAGTTCACAGGCTGCATTGTTATCATTTGCATCGTCATCACAGCTGCTTTATGCAATAGGCATGTCAACTTCATTTCTGACATAAAAACATTTCGTATGAGAGTTAGCAATCTATAATTTAATATCCATCTGATAATCATAGTTATAATCGATGCTGATAAACATCGCAAAGGCAATTTAGTTTTTAAGCTTTTAGATTAATATACCTGAAATGTAATAACTTAATGGAATGGTTCGAAATATTTCCTAACATGATCGTTAGGAAATATTTCTAATTAAGGTACATGATTTTATGAAAATAGTTTCAATGCGATGAGTAGGAAGTTTTTGTAATTAAACAATTGGCCATTTTATATGATCTCTACAGAACAAATATTTCTAATTAGTAAAATATTCTTTATTTTTTAATAAGCGTAATACAAATGTTGTATAAGTATGTATGTATAAGTGGAAAATTTCTAGAGGTACTGATAAGAGTCTGGTACTGATAAGAGTCTGGTACTGATAAAGTCTAGAGGTACTGACTTTCTAGAGGTACCGAGAGGTACTGATCCAAAACTGGTTATGAATTTATTACCGAGAGAATGCTTTACGAAAAATGGGATCACTATTAATCAAACAGGAGATGTAACTGCACCCAAAATTTTGTAAAAATGCCTAAGTTTTGATCGATAACAGTCACGGAAAGTGATTATCAAATGCAGTAAATTTATGTTAAAATAACGTAATGAATTTTGAACGCAGAAGTATGGGAACTTTTCTTTTAATTTATTAAAGCATAATTGCTATTTCATTGATTGCAGTTCTTCTGTAAAAATTTAGTGTCTGTAACCGGACGCTCTCCAATAGCACACCCAAACTCAAATTCCGTTAAGAAAAACTATCTGCATGGTCGATTTCGTAGCTTTTCGATTGTGTGATGTAAATATGATCCTGTTTACCCGAAAAAGAGCTTTCACTTCACTTTTTACTCTGTAATGCAGATAGACCTAGTGCGCTTTGTCGTAATCAAATAATACAGTAATTAAAACCAGCCAATAGACCAATCTGTTCAGTATCCACTATATCCTTTTTTACCCATTTTTAAACATAGTTGCTCCTCGAACAATATGAGTCTTGAACATGCCAACTTTCGACGTCTGTATAACTTTCCAGAAATTTAATTAATGATTATCTACTATTGATAGCAAGACTATCCGATAAAAAGTTAGGCGGCTGATTTTGTTTTCTTTTTCTTTCCTTTCCTTCTTTGTTTTTCTAAGCGTTATAAGATAATGCATTTCTATTAAGCGATTAAATTAGGGAAACTAAAATCCTATTCGAAATTTTGAAAGTCGCAAAGGAAAGTAAATACATTTAAAGTACTGTACCATATTGTGTCGATGTCCAGTTTACGTTTTTTGCGTTAATTAACTTTCTAACTGTCGTTACCTTTGTCAGCTTTGTGTTATTATATCATTGAGCTTATTATTAAGCTCTTGAGAATTACTTGATTTCACTTGAAACTGTGATAAAGATATTCATTACTTTTTCGAGAAATTAAATATATAATTATTTTTAACTTTAAGGCATAACAAAAGATGGTGCAAAGTAACACTGGATTTTGCGTAATAAGTCACTATGAAGAAATTTTGGGCTTAAATATGTTCATATACAAATAATTCAAAAAAGACACTGTTTTCTTTAATATCTTCCTTCCCGTTTTCCTTAATTAGTTGACAGTCACATCCCACTACTACATCTGTCATATTCATTATCTGTATTACAAGCAATTCGTTTAATTCAAAATTTACTAAACATACACAAACAAGAAACATCATCTTGTGACGCATTAACAAAAAAGAAAGAAAGAAACGAAAACCATGAGGTGCTGCAAGCCGTTTTCGGACTATATAAATTCTACTTCTATTTTCTTTGTACATGATATTTCTTATTATAAAATAATCAGTTATGTACAATGTTGCATTTTCTTTAAGATTTTTTTTTCAATTCTAAAATGCTTATTTAATTAGCGCTGATTAATTTCCGACCATATTTGTGCTTGAAATGATGTCAAATACATACATGAATTTTGAAAGTGCAAAGAATACAAAAGACTTAAAGACATTTCTTCCGTCCAAGTATCTTTGTAGTGAGTAAAATTCAGCACATATATGTAGCAAAGGAGAAATTTTCATGTTCGTTTCTGATGAGAAAACGGTTGGTTTTTGAAGCTTTCTGTCTTAAAGCTATAATTCAGGACCGAAAATACAATTCTTTATACAAACATTCTAAACTGTAGTATTTTCCAGAAATTTTCTTTAAGAATTGAACTGACTCTTCTCCAAGTTTGATGTATATTGACAAGCCAAAACATTATCACCATCCCCACATTTTTCAGCAACCTCGGTCTGGATGACGTGAAGAGCACATGATTAAGTGGCAGCGGTATTTAACTGCTGCTGGAAAAGGTAAGGAATCATTCTTGCACTTACGTTTTCGATTGATGGGAAAGGTTGCTGATCTAGACGAATTTGATAGAGGTCAGATTAAAATGACCCAAAGACTCGGAAAGAATATCTCCGAAACTGCAACACGATAGTTCGTTCACGATTTATCGCTGTTAGTGTTTGTGCAAAGTGGTTAAATGACGGTAAAACCAGAAGTAGACGCCAGGGTATTGCACATTCACACGTCATCAAAGAAAAAGAACGTCGGAGATTGCCCTGCTTGGTACAGCAAAATTGGCGCCAGACAGTGGCTCAGCTGACAGTCCAATAGAATGCAGGTTCAGGTGCAAGTATTTCGGAACACACAGTTCAGCTTGACACTGTTGGATATGGGACTGCGTAGCAGACGTCCTACTCGTGTGCTTCTGTTGACCAAGATCATTGTCAACTACGCCTGTGGTGTCGTTGTTTTGAAGTGTTGAGTCATTTATAGTGGTCAGTAGTTGTCTTTGATTATTTATTGAAAACAATAAAAAACATGATTTAAAACAAATATTAAATAACTTACGCGGCGCAATGCCGGATCAATCTATACATCTTATCATATCATATCATTCAGTTCCGTTTTAACTGTATTTTCCCCCGTCGCGGGAAAAGCCAACAGAAGTTTATTCCATTAGAGAATTATAGTTGGAACATCCTCCGGCCTATGACGAAAACATTTATCATAAATTCAAAATCTTACAATAAAATAGTACATCTTATACAAAATTTGTACCATACAACATAACATGAATACAGTGTATATAAAGGACATTTTCATCATACTAGCTTCTACTATACATTTTATTTTACTAACTACCACAAGCTAAAGGAAAATAGAAAGAAAACAATATAATCGAACTATAACTAACACAAGTAACAGATTTCAACTGCTAATGGAAATACTAAGTAGATACCTGTAAATTTCCTAAAAACAATCATTCATCAATCTTTTCAAGTTCCAAATGATACAACATTTGGATAGGCCTTTTTATTACACCTGAAGAAATGTTTACTGTGATACTTCTTACCTTGTTATCACGGCCTCTATGCAACTCGATCACCTTACCCAGCTTCCACAGCTGCCGAGGTAGTTTGTCATCCTCTATCAAAACTACATAATTTATATTAAAATCAGTGGTTACATTAACGGGTTTGAAATAATTTGCACCTTTTAATTGGAGAAGTTATTCTCTTTTCCAGCGTCTCCAAAAATCATTTAAAATTTCTTCGCGATACAAATATCTTTTGATTAAAACCCTTTTGTTACTTGCCATACGTTCTTTAACATGACCAGTCTGGTGAGGTAAGGATGTTAACCGTTTTCCAGTTAGAAAATGAGCATGAGTGAGAGGGAATGGCTCTGATGGATCATTGTAAACGTAAGTAAGGGGTCTAGAGTTTAGGATAGATTCCATTTCTGTTAAAATGGTTTGCAATTCTTCAAAAGAAACTAAAGCCTTTCCTAGTACCTTTCTCAAAATACCTTTTGTCATCTTCCAGTATCCACCCCACGAAGCTACTCTTTCGACAATAAAATGTCATGTTATTCCTTTTGTACCAAAATAATTTTGTACAGATGGATCAATGATATTTGCATATAACTTCTTCAGTTCTACATCTGCATCTTTAAAAGCTTTGGCATTGTGCGAGTTTATAGTTCGGCAAACACCTCTTCTTGAGACAAAGCGACGAAATGCCAGAAGGAAATATTCTGTACTTAGGATAGAAACAATTTTAAGATGAACTGCACGTGTGACTGCACAAGTAAACAAACAGATGTAAACCTTGTCTCCACTTTTGGTAAACAAAGGACCAGCGAAGTCGGTGCCAGTGATTTAAAGGGGATTCCCTTCATGAATTCTGTCCGCTGCTAATGAAGCAATCTCTTGAGTGCCCTTTTTAGCCTTAAATTTCCTATAAACGAAACAGTTATTCAAGCACGATTTTATAGCTTGTCTGCCTCGGATGATCCAATAATTTTCTCGAGTTTAAGTGAGTGTATCTGAAACACCAGCATGAAGCAAGTTCTCATGCTCTTGTTAGCAATTCAGTGAATTTAGATTTTTTTGAAATAATCCATGAGTGCTTTTCTTGCAACTGAAAATCAGAATGTTGTAATCTACCACCAAGTCATATGAGTACTTCTGCGGATAGAATAGGGTTTAGTATGGAATCGGAACTAAATGATTCATTTTGTGTCAGTTTAATAAAATGTTTTTCAAACTCACTTCGCTGTGTGAAACGAATCCAATAGTTTTCAACACTTGTAAGTTCTTCTGCAGTTAGTGTTGGTTCAAACGTTTCAGAATTTCTCTTACAGTTATTAATAAACCGTAGGACGTAGGCAGTGATTCGAAGAACCTTAGATAAGTCACTGTACCTAAGCAAATTTAACAACCATCGGTACGTTCAGCTATGCTGGTAAGGCAATACAGCTCTTTTTTCTCTCCCTTTCTGCTTCAAATGCATCAATATCAGCATTCGGTATTTCTTCACTATTTAGAACATCAGCTTCTATTAGCCGCGAAGAGCTCCTCCACCATGTTTCATCATTAATTAAGAAACGTGCACTTACTCCTCTAGTGAGTTTATCCGCTGGATTCAGTTTTCCGTTGCAAAAATCCAATTCGATAGGTTCGTATTTTCTTTGATTTCCAACACTCTGTAGCGGGCAAATTGCTTCCAATCGTTTGCAACACCCCTGATCTAATGTAGACATATTGTGGAATCTGTCCACATGCAAATATCATTTTCTTTCAAAGAAGAAAACGTGAATCGTTTATAATCAGACAATCGTGCGAAAATCAAGTTTCCTAATACACTGCTCGACATTGAAAATGCAACACCAAGAAGGAGTGGTCAGAAATTTATGCAAATTTTAGCGTAGACGCACGTCACTGAGTTATGCGAATGAGGTGAAATGCGCAGCTTTCCGACACACGTGAAGTAAGATATAAGGAAAGGAACGTGCAAAAGGGGCAATATTCGCGCCGTTATTTCTGCCAGCCGAATTATCGAAGAAATCTGGCTTTTGTCCCGGAGGATATGTGTAATAGGAAAGAATGCCAGACCGCTGTCAACGAAGGCACTTCCAGCAGATAAACAATTTTACGAGGGGTATGGTGATCGGACAGAGAAGGGCAGGTTGGTCCTTAAGTCAAATCGCAGCTGATACCCACATGGATGCGAGCACGGTGCATCGGCTATGGCGAACAAGGTTGGAACAAGGGAATGTGGGAAGAAAAAGGAGTGTAGGTGCAGCCAGAGTGACGTCAGCACGCGTGGATCGACGCTTCCGCCGACAAGCTATGGCGGTCCCGCAAGTCACTTGTACCGCGATTCTGCAGCATGTGCAAGGCACTCTGGATGTTCCCGTGTCGACGACAACCATTTCCCGTCGATTGGTTGAACGTGGCCTGCACTCACGGCGTCCGTTAAAAAGACTGCCATTGACCCCACAGCATAGACGCCAACATTTAGAATGGTGCCGGACTGGAGCGATGTGGATGACAGAATGGCGAAACATCGTATTCTCAGATGAGTCACACTTCTGTTTGTCCAGTGACAGTCGCCGCATACGTGTGTGGCGTCGACGTGGAGACAGATCTACTCCGGCAGTAACTGTGGAACACCCCACCGCGCGACAACGTGGCACAACGGTTTGGGGCGTTATTGCCTACGATTCCAGGTCATATCTAGTTCGTATTCAGGGCACTGTGACGGACCAACGATACTTGGATAATGTGTTGCGGCCGGTGGCAATCCTCTACCTTCAGGGTCTGCTAATATGATTTTTCAGCGTGATAACACCCGACCACACAGCGTATCTGCCAACATGCTCTGCGAGGTATACAGATGCTTTCCTGGCCATCGTACTCTTCTGACCTGTCACCAATCGAACATGTGTGGGATGTGATTGGACGTCGTTTGCCGACTCTGCCCCTGCCTCGTTTAGAAGACGAACTGTGGCAAATGGTTGAAAGGGAATGGAGAGTCATCCCTCAGGACACCATGCGCACTGCTATTGACTCTATGCCTAGACGTGTTTCTTCGTGAATCGCTGTCCGCGTTGGTCCTACATCCTATTGAGCCGACGCCGTTCTCGCTCTGTATTCTGACTATCATTTTGAAATAAAGGTCACTTATTGCTACTTGCTGTCTCTGTCATTTTTCCAAATTTCATTACTTTCTGACCACTCCTTCTTGGTGTTGCATTTTCAACTTCGAACAGCGTAGTTCTAAACGCGGCAATGTCATTTTCTTCAGTGGAGCTAGACGACAATTTGAAATTATAAAACTTTTCGTAGATTTGTCATGGTATCTAATCTTGAAATATACTACCGCACCATAAGCTTTTGGGCTTGCGTTAGAAAATATATGTACTTCCAACTGCTGAATCTCCAGCTCATGAAAATATGGTCGAGGTATGACAAGCCTCTCAAGCTCGATTACTTCATTGCACCACTCCTAAAACATAGATTCCAATTCTGTTGGAATATTTTCATCCCATTTTAAGCCCTTTTCCCAAAGAATCTACACTATCAGTTTAATTCTAATACTGAATGGTGTAATCAAACAACATGCCACATGTAATTAAAACTATACATTTTGTTGGTGTCGCATATTTAAATTTCATAAATTGGTTCAGATCTATCTTCAAAGTGTCCTTATCATTGTTCCATATTAATCCTAATACCTTTAACGGTATATCTGTTTGATTCGATGGTGTCCGACATCAATTTGGGTTTCTTCCCATCTTTGATTACGGATCGCTGAATTAGAAGATCATTGCTGTAAATTCATGTTCGCTTTACTCAATATGAATTTAGTATCTTTTGCTAGAGATACCGCTTCTTCAACAGTTGATGCCCCACTTATTAAGTCATCAACATAAAGGTCTTTCGAAATAGAACAAGCTTCATTGTGTGAATTTTCATATTTCTTTAAATAGAGTCGTATAGTTGCTGTCAAAATAAAAGGACTGCATTTGACACCGTAAGGAGCCCGTGTCATTCGTAAAATTCTGATATCACGACCATTGAAATCAAGTTCGGTTTCCCCCTCATTTTTCTACAAAAACTTCAAAACTTTTCTATCCTCCTCTACTATTCCAATCTCTAAAAATGCTCTTTGACTATCAGCATAAAATGCAATTCGGTGATAACGAAATCTTAAAATTATCCTGAGCAAATCTGGATTAAGTTTAGGACCACTATCTAAGCAATCATTGAGCGACTACTCATCTCTAACTTTTGACGAAGCGTCAGACACAATTCTAACCTTCGTACTTTCCTTTGATTCGCGTACTACAGCATGATGGGGCATAAAATACCCAATTTTTCTAACATCATCTCCATGAAATGCAACTTGCTCAATAATACCATCCCTTAATTGCTCATTAATTATTTCTTTATAACGAAAGTGCAGATGCGGATCATGCCTAAATTTATTATTTAAGCTTATCAAACGCCTTTCTGCAACTTCATAATTACTATTCAATATGTTACAACCCTCCTTCCATAACAATTTAGTTTCGTTCCTCCCATTTTTAAACATGGTATTTCTTTCAAACATATCTATGACATCTGCATCTGATCACGAAATTTCCTTCTCCTGATTTATTCCTATAGCCTCCAAATCCCACAGATTGCGAACTCTTTCAAATTCTGTTTCTTCTTTCACAGAGATATGGTTTATACAAGTTTGGTTTACACAAGTCTTATCATAATTTCCATGATAATCTGATCCCGTTTCCTTACGTTATGTTTTCCCCCGTCGCGGGAAAAGCCAACAGCAGTTTATCCCCTTAGGGAATTATAGTTGGAACAACGCCTATAATGGGCCCTGGAACATTGAGATTGGATCACGGGTAAGTGGAAAAATTGCCTGGTCGGATGAATAACAATTTCGTATTCATCACGTCAATGGTAGTGTCAGGGTTCGCCGTCTTCCAGGTGAACAGTTGCTAGCCCCTGTACAGCAGGCCATATACTGGCTGGTGGTGGCTGTATTATGCTTTAGGGGCGTTCTCATAGGCGACTCTGGGTCCCCTTAATTTTGGTAGAAGAGACCATGAAAACTGCGGACTATCCGAAAATAATTGTGGATCAGTTGCACACTTACATAGCGTCTGTCTTCCTAACTGGAAATTAAATCTTCCAGTAGAACAACACTCTATGTCACAAGGCTCGTATTTTATTGGAATGGTTCGAGGAGCATAAGGATGAATTCCAGTTTAATACCTGAGTGACCTAACTCGCCGGATCTTAACCCGATAGAACACATTTGGGATGGAGCGGCAGCTTAGAGTTCAAACACCACTATGTCGGAATATCTCGACTTCGATTGCTGCTTAAAAATTTGTCACAACCTGTCTCCAATCGTCTACCAAGAACTTGTGGCATCCATGCCTAGGCGAGTTGCAGCTATTTTGCAGGCCAGCTGTCACGCAACGCGTTACTGAGTAGCTGGTCATTATATTTTTGGCTCTTCAGTGTATACTTCAATTGAAATATTTCGAAAAAAAATTTTTCTGTAACTTAATATAATCAAGTAAGTCAATCAATAAGACACTAATGTAATTTACCCTCCTTTTCTTTTCGATAGACCTGATTAAAAAAAATTCCTTCCTTCAACAATCTACTTAAAACAATTAAATGCATATGCTAGATTAATAATTCTGAAAGATATTGTTAAAATTGAGATATTTATAGCATTATTAATAATCTGCAATTAGAAAATCCGCATATGTTAATATTTATCAATTTAATTTGAATATTATTGCTATTATTACTTCTTTTGGTGATGAAGAGGTATTGTAATTCTCCTATACTGAGAAAATTTGGCCAGATTTGTATTTCTTGTATTTAAACGCCTTCACAGAAAGGCTCTGTTCTGCATTCTAGAAACGTATTTCTCCAATATTGGATGGACTGAGAAAACTCTCAAAAGAGTCTAGAGAAATAGTCTGCTGTTACATATAAAACATTTCATGGAACAAATATACAGACTAATAACTTAAAGAAAATCAGGTAGGGTATTTAGACAGTTAGACAGAATACGTGAGAACCTGAATATTATATAGAATATTTAATATTTTATGGAAAATATTACATGAAGTATTTTGATACAAAATATTAATTATAACGCAGAAAATCCATTCTAATTATTGGTATACAGTGGCTGCGGCTGCATGCTGAAATTTATTTTCATTCAAGATTCAAGGATAAAGCGTAGGAAAAAGGGTTTTAAAAATTTACTTTGAGAACTTCAAGGCTTTTGCATAAAAATACAGATATCTTGATGCAAATTCAGAATTTTATATTGTATCCAAAGTTTTATAAAAATACAACGTCTTGCATAAAGTTGTCGGTATCTCTGTTTAAGCAAAATGAAATATAAGGTAAATGAATAATGAAATGTATATAAAGATTTCCTAGTTTTATATGTAAGCCTGTTTTATTAATTATGGCATAAAGCAGAAGTCCAACTTCCATAGCGGTCTCATATTATAAAGATACTAGGATTTTAAAAAGATAGCTTATTTTTAGTTCAAAATTGACCTTCCTAAGGGTTAGACGATTAGATGTATATGATACTCTTGTAAAAGGTTTTGCCTGGGCCACAGTTGTCGACCTGAATAAAGTTAACGATATCTTTTCCATGGAATGGTATCCTGTTGTGATTAATATATTCCTCGTATGGTTATTATTATTTAAATTAAATCAGTTATTTATAATTTCAGCATTTACTGTCACTCTTCCTTTTCCTTTCCTTTCCAGAATGTAAATGAGGTTAGAGAGTTTTTAAACTGAGTTTGTTGAAACTTGTAAGACAAAGCGTGCTTCTGGTTTGCGCAGGCATGGTACATTTAGTTCCTGCCAGATCTGATAATTTATAATCATTTAGTCTTGCCTTATCTTTGCCGACACTTGAATTTGATATACCTATAGACTTACGAACCAGTTTAGATTAAAATTTAATTGTGTAGTCTTTGACTACTATTTTACTTTTTAAATTGAAACTGATTGTTTCTATTTAGTTGCAGTGCTACGAGCTGTGGTTGATTTTGTTAACACAAGAACGTGCATTTTTGTTCTACGTTCTGTTTAAATAAAAAGATTTATCGAAACCTTTCTCTTACTTTATGTTTACTTCAGACATATGATGAATCGATTCACGTCTGTTAAGTGTCTTACTAATTAGCTTCTACCAAATTAAGGAAAACCCTGTATCCTAATCAAGAATAGACGAACTATCATTTGAGAGAATGACTGTTGCTTTGATAATTACAATTTTCCAACAATAGGAAAATTTATAAATTCTTCTATATCCAGGAATCTTTTCTTTAAAACAATGAGGTTTATGAACTCGGAGCACGTTAATAGGAAAACTAATAATTGTATACTGAGATGCAGTAGTATAATTAAACAGTAGTATTATTTGTATGCAGCAGTTTAATTATATATTAAAACTTGCATATTATTTTCTAAATTTTTCCTAAGCATAAGGTAATAAATATCTTAAAGGCAATTAAAAATACGTAATGTAAATCAATCATTAGGGGCCTAAGAAACTATACGCTTGCGCGATAGATTTAAAGAACTATTTTATGTGTAGTACTTCTTTGCCATATAAATTCATGTGCAAGAATTTTGGTTCAGAGCTTCCATGTTTAGATCCATACGATATAGTTTGTTTGATACCATTTTATAATTTTACACCTTTTAGTCTTTCAATGCATAATTTTTATTGCTACCATCAAAACTTTTGCTTACGTTTAATCTTGATTTAACTCGTTGTTTTACATTTTATTCATAAAACTCCTGTCATGTTTTCAAAGTTCTGAAAACTGGTAATTTCAATTAGCGTCACTGCCAAAACGACTATCAAATGAGAAAATTAAAGGAAGTAAGAGAAGCTGGGAAGCGATTTAGCTGGAATAATCCCTAAAATAGGTCGAAGCACTTGTGAAACTAGTAATTTTTTGACACAACGTAATGTTTCGTAATGTTTTTGACACAATCTCATATTTTACTTTTTTAACTTTTCATCCATTTTTCACCGGTTTGAAATTCATCTACGATAACACTAACTTACTAAATTATTTTTACAATATTGATAATATGTTTTTAATCTTCCTTTTGCTTTCAAAGAAATCAAGTCGCTAACTGTTTCAAGAAACGTGAAGTAGTTGCAAACAGTTGTTGCTATACAAATTACAACCAATACTGTTTTTAAAACGATGCTCTAATTTTGAAACTAATTAAAACTCTAATCAAAAATGATACTCTATAAACACATTTCACTATTAGTTCAAATTTGAAAACTTGGGCAAATAAATTACTCGTTCTGAAACTTATTGCTTGTTCAGAATGTGGGAGAAAAAGGTGGCATTGGCAACGGATTAATCGGACCCTGTCTAAAAACAACAACAACAGAGAAAAACAATTAATTAGTTTGTGTCGGACCGGATGAAAAAAATACTAGAAAAAAACCGTGACTCAGAACAAAATCTATGGAAAATGCTGAAAAGAGAAGTAAAATGCATAGGTAATAGTTTTCTCATTTCTATTGGCGTTTAATCTTAGTTTACTTATAGTGTGTTCTCTTTGTTCTGAATACTCATCTGATATGGGTAGGAAAATGAACTTATCTTCGGTATTAAATTGCTTGAAAATGCAGAAAATGTGTTTACATTTTGCCGCTAATTATAACATGGGTTACCCTCTTTCTTCTGCTGTTTTAATTGTTTTCAGATAATGTTCCATTTTGAGTTAACTGTCGATCTCGCTATTACCACGGTTTCCATCTCTTCGATTTCAATCTGTAGACTCCATTTGCTAACGCAAATTCCCGGGTTCCGTTTTTATGAATTGGCCTTTTAGCCCAAAGGGCGTTAGCCCAGAAGCGATATTAATTTCATTTTGGCATTTTGCGTTGATTCACTATAAATGTCCGTTTCACTTTTCAAACTGTTGCCACCAAATATTAGAGCCCCGCATTAAAGAAATTAAATAATGTAGAATCTGCTTGAATGTATGTATGTTTCTCGCGCTGCAAAAAAACAACAATACCTAGAGACATCAGATTTTCAAAAGCTTATCCTCCACTAGAATATGGGGATCTGGAAGCTCGAACTTGGAATTTGGAGTTTGTTTTATTATCTATTTCATATTATGTAAAACTTTAACGAATTTTTGATTGAGGAACTCAACGATTTCAAAAAGAGCAATGGTAACACTGTACGAAAAAAAAAACATTTTTATCGTCAGCGCTTTGAGACTGTGTAACGGAAATTCTAAAGATTTCCTCATTTAAAAATTATTTTGCGATATTGCTGTAGCATTGAATTTTATGGTTTAAATGCGAAGAACATGATATTTAATAAATAAAGATAACGCACAAAACGTTAAAAAAACGCCCCCCTTTGGGCGTAATATAAAACCTGAAATCTTTCAGATTTTTTTTTCTTCGGGTCAAATGATAAATTATTTCGTACATGACAGTGTTATGATTTGCAATTGTCTTGCATGCACGCAATGACATAGAGGGGTAAACTTTGTAAGGTTTAAACTAACCCTTTATTTTACAATAGGGTGTAGAATTTCGTCTGATATCGGACGGCTGTGACGGAACCATTAGGAT
Organism: Stegodyphus mimosarum; assembly: GCA_000611955.2. Lineage (NCBI taxonomy): Eukaryota > Metazoa > Arthropoda > Arachnida > Araneae > Eresidae > Stegodyphus > Stegodyphus mimosarum. The sequence continues at coordinate 342,268 of KK114439.1, forward strand.
TCACGTAGAGGTCGGTGCGGCCGTTTGTTGTTATTCCAGAACATACAAGTAAGCCTCCTCCTCCTCCTTTTGAAGATGTGTGGCGCCCGATAATATTTCCCTGGCTTTCGCCGTATCATTACGCTTTGGGAATCGTTCTGGATGTTAAATCGAGACTCATTGAGAGTACATGGCCCCACTTGCTCTGATGCCCAACTGCAATGCGCATAGGCCCAATTCAACCGCACTCACATGCGATGGGGAAAAAGGAACCAAACCACAAGTCGTCGGGCTTACAGTCAAAGCGATACAATTTGGTGCGATATGGGCTGTCCTGCAGCAGCAGACAGATGCGATGCCAGCTGTGAGCTTTTAGTAATCAACAGCGTCTTGCACATAGCAAAAGGAAGCTATCGTTTGCTCTGTGGTAACCCTCCGGCGTCCAGATCCACGTCTTCTACAGAGGGCTTTGACACATTTGATAACTATTCCACAGCCTATTGATGACTCTACGATGCACATTCAACTCTGTTGCAACAGTGGATTGTCTTGCACTAGCTTGCCACATCAAGACAACCCTCCAACATATTTCATCGTGAAAATGGTGTGTTCGGTTCATGCTTTCTGCTTTGGTTATTTCAGATTACATGGAACTATCTATGCTTGTGAACTGATGCGTAGGTCCAACATGTCTCTTCTTAAGGCGTTGCGGGATTGCATTTTATGCTAATTTTGGTTGCCTATTTTGTATTCGGCAATGCAGCCTCTACCTCATATGTAAATTGTATATTTTAATTCCCCTTTTTACGTTCGTACCTTTTCTTTTAGCATTTGTTGCTTATTTTTTTAACACAAGTATATGATTAAATATAACAATTTAGTAACAGTTTTATTAAATAGTGTAATTATGCAACCAGCCCGTTCGTCTGAATTTCAACTCTGTTCGAACTACTAGCGTCTAGTGATTTTACCGCCTGACCGCTGGCGGTCTAATATTTATATATACTATTAGTTTACAGTATTTTATATTACAAATATATTATTAATTTAATATTGTTATTTCCGATTTTAACTTAAAAATAACGAATTTCGAGAAATGTCTAATTTCTTTTCTTTTTTATTATTAATTTAAATAATTATTTTTTAGCAATAATGCCCCGTCTTCTAGAAACCAAGTATTCCGCTCATTTCAATGTAAAGCGGTTCAATAACCCAGAACCTAAAGATATATATACCTTTCTAGTACTGAAGACATGGAAACGAGTCAGCCCAACCAAAATTTCTAATCATTTTCTTGATTCTCGCATCTACTTTAGAGCTCCATTTACCTGATTTCCAATTATCTGAATTCTGTGTCCAGTTATTTTCTTTTCTTTCAATTTGTTATTCATTTTTTTATTTCTTTCTAGTATTTTTCTTTGAGTTGCGTATTATAAAGAAGTAATACAGTACAACATATCTTTTTAAGAAGGTACTAACTAATTCAAATCAATGTTAAGAATGTAAAGTGGCCAATAATTTTCGCCAAACATATAGCTTATAATCACCAATAAAAGGACAACTGCATGGTATACGGATCTACTGTTCTTTGTTTTGCTTCGCGAATCATTGTTCCAGGAATAATTTTATCATAATTCACTGTACGTGAATAAAAATAATTTTTATTCTCAGTTTAAATGAGTTCAATTTGGGTTTAAATGAAATAGGTCATGTGTTTTGTTTTGAACAAATAAAAATAATTTTTTGATTTAATTTTCAGTAAAATAAAAACAAGATCATTTGCTCAGCTTTATGGCTTACGTAAAGAAACTTAATTTTCACTGGTCTGTTTAGGTTAATTAGAAATAAATAGTGTGTTTAGGTAAAGAAGATAATAAATACCATTAATTTATGTTTTTTAGAAATGTGTTTTATGCTCTGTTTCGCAGACACAAAAATATTTTTGCATTTGTAAAGTATGTAGAAATAAAACACCCGGTTATATGTGCAAAACATTTCCCTAACTTGCTTTATAATATGAGGTTTAACTTAGTACGTCACAGACTTTAGCTTGCCATTTCAGAGTCATTTAGAATATGTACTGAACTTCAGGATCATACAAAAATAAAGATGTAATTGCTAATTCTTGTAAACTATAAGCTAAAACTCAAAATTAACGAAAACTGACCACTTCTATTTATAGAGCTCAAAGTATCAAAAAGCAATAAAATTTTAAAACTTCTGCAAAAAATGGCACCTACCAAGCTCGGGCTTTACCATAATTCACATCTGTCCATTAACTGTGAACAGATAAAGCAAATTATTAACCTACCTCAGCTGAAGAATAACTCGCAATACTGTGGTTGCTAATAACTACCTAGCAGAATTCTAAATGTGCAGTTTACTTGAGCTAATTACTAGTTTCACTAGCTTTTTAAACCTAAATTAATCGAAATTCTGGTGAAGGTCGATGAAAACCCAGAAGGTACCCAAAATAAGTAATATAAAATTAAGTGGTTAATGAAAGAAGTTGTCAAATAATCGTGTTTCGTTCACTGAAAATACGAATCTCAATTATCTGATTATTCTATATATTCGAATTGATTATGGTCCCATTTAATAGATTTTAATGATGTTCTACTGTGATTGATTGCATTGTGTGATATGCAGAAGAAGTTACAGTCTCTTGGAAAGAACTCATAAACATCAAAAGTAACTTAACGCAGTCTAGTATTCTCCCCAATTTGTGAGTCATGTTCGTTATGTATCAATTCTGTGAAAGATTAATTTTGAAATGGCGCAGTTAGGGAATATTTATTATGAGTATGTTAGTATTTTGGCGATAGAAAAAGAAAATAATCAAATTTAAAAGGAAACTCAAGAGACTCTTGAAAATTGAAGGTAAAATTTTGTATTGCATATTCTTTCTCTTTCAGAGTACGTCTATATGTTTAAAAACATGCTTTGGAATACAAGTATTTGGCAACAGTTAATTATTATAAAATGATAAATATCGTTTTCTACTTTTAAATTAATTCTCCTTTCAAAATAAAGCCTTCTAAATAATCTGTGGATTGACGGATATGTTTTTGAGCTTTCCGAAGAGAAATATTCTTATTCTTGAATTCAAAAATGTTCTGAAATACATGGCATTAAAATTTCTTGAGTGTAGAAAAAGCAATATTAATTCAAAAGGGAAAAGTCGTCAGCCATTATTTCTACGTGGAACGAAGACTTCAAATGTATATCCAAAAAGATACTTACTGTTTCTAATGTTCCAAAAGTAAAATCTTTGGTAACAACAGACAATGCATCTGGTTCACTGACTAAAAATCAAGGAACGAATCTTAAGTTTTATTTCGGCCCATTTGTCTCACGCGTAAGGTCATTACAAACCAGTTTCCCTTAAAAAATTCTCCACGAAGCAGTCTCATTTTTTGCGCTATTAGCTCTCCCTTGCTTTGACGTTAATTGATTAAACTAAATCAAACCTTTCGTTAGCTCATCTAGTAGTTCAGTCTTCTAAACTTATGTAATTGACTCTAGTAGTACGTAATTCCAATGTAATACAGGGGATCCATAATTTAATCATTGGGTAATAAAATTAAATTGTAATTTTACGAAGTGCTAAGAAATAATTTTTATCGACATAATCTTTAGTTCAAAAAATTTCGTTTGATCTAATCTTTGGGAAATGAGAACAAGCAGCTTGTTTGCTTACAGACAAATTAGCGTCATGCATAAAAAAGCAGTCTTCTCTGGTTATTGGAAATGAAATCTTCGAAAACAGTTTGGAGGCGCTTCCGTAATGAACTCAATAAACCTTCACCAACGGAACAATCAATTAAAAGATGCTTAAAACACTTTCTAGAAACACACATGTTTTGCATAAAGGAAGCGTTAGTGATGAATATGTTTTCACCATTCGAGATGTATTTACGTGCAGTCCCAATAAACCCATCAGCCGTGCCAGTCTGCAGATGAAATTCCCAGGTCAATTGTTTATAAATTTGTCCATGAACGGTTGAAACTGAATGCGTATAAATTGCAGATTTGTCAACAAATCAAACCTGATGTTTGAGTCGTTCGTAAATTGGTAACGATAATAACTAGTTTCTTCAGAAAATGGTAAGAAGCAACATTTAATGTTTGATGGCATTAAGTGAAGTAACATTTTATGTCTAATCAGAGATTAAACGACATGGACTGCAAGATTTGGACGGCAGAAAACTGTTAACGTTTGATGTACCCTAACTCATAACAAAATGATTAGTCCCTTCTTCTCGGGGTCATCGATTAATTCGGATTAGTTCGGTATTTTGAGATTATTTTAGGTACCTTAATTTGAAGAAATGCAGTCATAGGCTTTTTTTCCAACAAGATGCGGCTCCCTGCCATTGGGATACACATGTACGTGTCTCTCGATGAATCATTCCCAGCTCACTGGGTCCGAAGAGGTCGACCAATTTTATGCCATTCCATTCTCCGAACGTCACACTATTCGACTTCGTTTTTTGGGAATACTTGAAGAACTGAGTTTATGCTGCAAAGATTCGCAACATCGAAGAATTATAAAATCAAATCACGACAAAAACAGTTATTGTGACATCGGAAATGCTTAACAATGTCTGAAGGAAAGTCGAGAACAGACGTGATATTCTCCAATACCTAATGGTGCTCATCTTACAGTGTATTAATACAAAATTCTTTAAAGTGGTAAATAAAATTCTGTCTTTTTGCCCTATTTCTTATTCTGCATTATTTAAAACACAATTTTTTTTTCTGGTGAATAAATTATGGACATTCTGTATTACCTCCATGGTAGCGATTTCCATTCTCTCGCCACGTTGAAGCTACAGAATTGAATGGATTAAAAGTATGTGTTATCAGCAGAATAAAATTATTATTCGCTGCTTCAAAATTAGAGAGGTTAATAAATACGTAAATGGTTAATACGTTAGTAATGTGGTACTACTTGATTCAACATGCAACTTTCTCAAAACGATTTTCCTACTAAATACACTCTTTTGCACAAAACTCGAAGAACCAAGAAGGACTTCTGCGATCGTGACGAAATTTGGTGTGCAAAAAACATCTTGATCGAACAGGTAAATAATCAAAGTTTCAAGGCAAATGAAAAGGAATTGCGATCACAGCGTGTATTTCTAGTATTCGCAAAGTATAAAACCAGTAACAGAGGCGGCGGAAAATTTATCTTTTTTTGTTGCTCCCATTCTAATTCGTAAAGAAGCAACTAAAAATGCCCTTACGACGATATCGAAGACCTTACAGTCAACTAAACAACTTCGAACGTGGTCGCATTGTAAGGTTGCGTGAAGCTAGGTGGTCATACCGAGCAATAGGCCGCCACTTGCAGAGTACAGACACTGCTGTGCAAAGATGCTGGCAGCAATGGTTGCTACAAGGAAATTGCCGACGAAGTGAAGGCTCTGGAAGCGCAAGGAGTACAAATGCGAGGCAAGATATGATGATTGTTCGCCAGGCCCGAACCACCCCAATGGTATCATTGTCGACTATTCAACACATTACAGCTGCGTCTATACCTCTCGTGGTACCATCCACTATCTCACGGCGCTTGTCTGCGGCGGGATTTCGCTCACAGGCCTTTAAGACGTTTGCCTTTAACCCCACAACATCAGCGGAGTCATCTGGAGTGTCGTCACAGCTGATCTTCATGACTGCCATCAGACTGGCATCGTATAGTGTTCAGCGATGTATCCCGCTTCACTCTTGAAGCAGATGACCAATGTGTTCGTGTCTGGAGAGGACGGGTCAGTGGTCCCAATCAGCCTTTGTTTTACAAAGGCATACAGCTATAACCCTTGTTGTGATGGTGTGGGGCGCTATTTCGTATGACAGCAAGTCATCTTTAGTCATCCTCCGTACATCCTTAACAGCTCAACGATATGTTGATACCATCCTGGGGAGGGTTGCATTACCCTTCAAGGCATGTCATCCTGTGGCCATTTTCCAACAAGATAATGCCAGGCCTCATACCGCTTGCATATCTCTGCACTGTCTCCGTGTGGATGATACTCTTCCTTTGCCAGCAGGATCACCAGACCTTTTACGAATCGAGCATATCTGGACGTGGTAGATTCGGGCACCATAAAATATCGCAGATCTGAACGACAACTGATGAGTGCCTGGCAGAATGAGTCGCAGGATGACATTAGGAACCTCTACAACTCCTTGCCTCGACGAATTCAAGCATGCATTGCCGCCAGGGGCGGTTCGACGAATTACTAATTTGAACACTCAATGGGTGATTGTGAGCCGTGAACAGGAACTATGACCTTGATTTCTTAATCATTTTATTATCTGTGTATGAGCTATACGCATATTCAATTTCATCAAAAACAACCACTTCCTTCATGGTGCTTCGATTTTTTTGCAAAAGAGTGTAATACTTGAATCATTGATCATATATCAAAATGTCACTCGAATAAAATGAAGTAATGAGAATGCTTTCTCGCGTATATATAAACCACTGAGTTTCATGGCCCTTCTCAATCATCTTTTAAATGGGGAAGAAGAAAAAAATTGTCGGATTTCGCTGCTCTTGTGGGGTAAGTGATTAATGCATCCATTTAGCATCAGAAGACCTGTGATTCGAATCCCGGCAATGCCATAGATAATTTTTAATGTTTCCTCTCTTAAAAAAAAACTAATATCCTGTGCAATTATATAATAAGCAATTTTACTAATTAAGATTACGCAATAGGTTTTATAACACCGAGTGGGCGAGAAGACAGTATTAATTCGGTGTCTAAACAGATCTGATTGTTGTCCTTTGCTGTTCCAAGTGTAACGTGAACGCCTAGCAGTCTTCCTTCACGAAAGCATCCTTCTAAAACGGACAATTTTATAGCGCTGTGCAATAGAAATAACTCAACCTCTAAAGTTTTAACGCCTGAGATGATAGCTTGAAAGTGCAGCAAATTCTTCACAAGCGAGAAATATAAAATATAGGATTAATTAATCATTCAGTTAAACCAAATATGCATGGGCCAACTTGAATACTAAAATTAATGTTTAGACTGATACTGATTTTAAAGAAAACCTTCGTATATTTGGAGGGTTCCCTTTTTCCCTACGTAGGTTCCCTTTTTTTTACGTTCCGAACATTTCCATGAAATTTTACATATAACACGAATTTAGTGTTTTGAATATGACTCTTCACTGTCTTTTCAGCTAGCTTTCACCTTCTGAAAATACATAAATATGATATTAGGTAACACAACGTAACTTTAAGTGTAACAGTTCGTTAGAAAATGAAACAAAAATTAGCAACGGTAGCATGCCTATTGCATAAATTCGGAATTTTGCTGTCCATTAAAAAATACAGTTCCTGATTTAAACAAAGATTATAATATCTAACAATATACTTTCAGTATTGGTTTCTTCTTTGTCGTGTATCCATCTCATTCTGAAATGGACATAAAAATCTTTCCCTATGTTATTTATTTGCACATCCTTGCAGTCTGGCATTATAACAGTTTTTTAGTCAAAATTGGCTTAACGGAAATGCTAATTACTTTTACAGCTTAGTGTAGCTTTGGTGACTAAAAAGGAAGAACTGAAATTTGCAAAGACAGTCGAGCGTGTCTGACACGATGAAAGCTCTTGACATAGGAAGGCAGGCGTGGAGTTTCAGACTTCATCTTAACAAGACAGCTCATCAACCGTAAAACCTAAGCCGCTTTCTTTTAATTATGCTGAAAAGTAACTGAACACGTGTTTCAACATGTTAACAATTCGTTATCAATGCTCAGTCTGTTACATCCTTTGCATTTTATGTAAGTGCGAAACTGTGTTCTGCTTAAACATTATATGCTACCATTGTTTTGCTCGAGATCATTGTGTTGAATTCAAAAAGGTTAAGTGTGAAGAAAGGAGAGTTTTGTTATGTATCCAAGGTTCGTTACAAGTTGTGATTTTTTACAAGCAAGCATGAGTATATACTGCAATGTAGTAATATTTCAGCATTCTTATTCTTAACTGTTTTTTGTTTTAAGTATCCTGCATAGTGTCTCTTTCAGCTTGGAAAAATGACTTCGTTCTAATTAGGGAATATCCAAGGAGATTCATGTAGAACAAAATTCAGTGTTTGAGTATCACTTTAGTTTAACAGCGAAAAATAGACAAAATTAACACAGAAATAATTCAGGAGGTAAAATGCAATTTAGTTTTAAAGAACTTCGAACAGTCTTATTACTTTTTAATGTATTCTGAATATAAATAACAGCAACATTAGGCTAAAATAGATATTGTTTCGGTATATTCGCAGACATGTTTATTTACTTCATTTGATTTTTTTAACTTGATTAAAATTTATTTGATTCGTACTAGATGTTTTATGCTGAAATAAACATATTTTGTCACCGAACGTACATTAAAACTGCGGAATGATATTAACGCATATTCTCAGTAATAAATTAAAATATAATTCGATGATTTTTTTACTTTAAGACTTCACGCATTTAAAGGCTAAAGCATGTAACTAATAATGGCGCTTTTACGTTCAATTTTTGTAGTAATTAAAGTTATAGATCTCCAAAAAAGCAATCGTATTTATTATTACATTATTTTCATATTTTCTAGGCAAATATTTTAAAACTCTACTTACCTCTCTTAAACGATTGCAGAGGTTTGTGCCACTCTATGACGTTTTACTAATTAGCTGTGACTAAGGTTTTATATTTATACACTTATTTCTCCTTCTTAAATTTTTGTTTTAAATTCTTTCTGAATATTTTCAAATTTCAGGATTTTAACAGAATTAATGTTTCGCATATAGTTATAAAATCGACTGGAGAAGCTCATTTATTTAAAATGTTTCTAGTATTGAATTTATTTATAGGAAATAAATGGAGATTTAAAGTTTGCATTTTTATAACCAATATAACTTTGGAAAATAAGAGAATAAATATATATTCCTTCCATATCAAAAACTGAGACTGTTAGATTTCTAAATTTTTATCGGGTTAGAGATATAGACGCGAGGAGAGGGGCATTGAATATATCATCTTCTACTTTTATAAAATAGAATTTTGGTACTATATATGTGGATTTATTTTTCTTTCTTTTTATAGAATTATGGAGAAGAAATGCAATTTAAAGTTTGAAGAGAGAAATGCGATTCTAGGGGAGCTTTTGAGAAGCTCGGAAAACGAAAGACCTAAGCTTGGTATTTATTATAACAGCTATAGGCAGAAAATATAATGTGTCGGCCAAAAGGGTTTCTGAGATGAGGCAAAGAGCCAACCGCTGATATGAGAGATGAAGATGAATGGAACATTCGATTATGGTGTCACTCTCCCAACAGTCATGATTTTAGCTTTTTGAACTCAGGATTGTTAACATTCCTTTACATCAGACAAGCATTATAGCATCAGCTTGCGTCTACTATCACAGACTAACTTATTCAAGCCGTTTATACTCATTTTGTGCGTTAAATATCGAAACATTAAACGATGCTTTTTTGACGTTGCAACAGGACGTGGACTGCATTATACAGGTTGGTGGGAGAAATAATTATAAGCTACCCCATGGAAAGGGCAGTAATTTGATCTCAAAACACCCTCCCTGAATTCGTTACTTGGTCCAGAGAATTCATTAATCCTGCTCACAAAGCAATAACTAATTTTAGAATTTAATTAACATATATAT
>KK114439.1:364143-425329 GCA_000611955.2 Stegodyphus mimosarum
GAGAAAAATAATTGAAAACTAAGTAGGCTTTCGCGCTGCAAATATAGAATATTAAGCAGAGAAAATATTAAAAAATTTAACTTACAAGAAGTAAAGCTGTAGATCATAAATTAATTTTGAAGAATAAAAATAACGATAATCAAAGAATCATCATATTTTGCTATGATTTTCATCTACGTATTACAGATTTATTGTGTTATATAACAATTAAATAATATATTTTAATTAAATACTTCTAATGCAGCAGTAAGCATTATTGCCCTATCTAATATATATAATAATTAAATATTACAAAGTGCAGCAGAACACACAGTTCGAAATTCACGGCGAAAAATTATCTGAGACGAAATATAAACAAGGGAAGGCATGTGTTCTCCATCTTGTTTATTGGCTATCAAAACCTGAAGTTTGTCAGACATCGGTTATCTCTACCGGAGTCATTGGAAATCAAGCGTGAATGCACCTTAAGAGGTGGAAATCTATTTTTGAAAAGGAAAATTTAATAAATTACTGAAAATAAAAATATTTATCCTCTTGAATTAGCCTTCAAATTCTGCCTTGAAATGAATAGCTCTGAATGAATGAAAATTTAGAATCTTGAGTTTGCATTTAATTAAAACTTTGGAAAAGAGTTTCCGTTGGATGATGCCTAGAGTCTTTTACTTATTTTTCATATTATAAAAGTACGTTGTTTACCAGCATAATAAAATAAAAAAAAATCTAAAAGCTTTCAGATTTTATATTGCGCCCAAACGGGAGTTTCGGTTTTTCATTTACAGACACATACACGTTTCGAAAGCATTTTGGCTAACGCCACATTGGGCTAAAAGTATTTAGAAAGACCATATATTTAGAAATTCTGATAGACAGTCTCTCGCGCTGTAAAGAAAAGGTTTTATTCCCTACAATGTTGCCACTGCTCATTTTGAAATTGTTGAGTTTTCCATCAACAATTCCTTAACACAATTATAGAATATGAAATAGACAGGTGAGCAGGTGACGGAGGACGAGGACGCCTGATGACTACCAGAGGTAAGCAGGCATGTGTCGAACGCCCTCCACTATCTAGTGGCAGTTTATTCAGATCTCATATTAATGAATGGGTTACCTTGCCATACAAAAGCGTTAGTATATGAAATAGTTAGGTGGACAGGTGACGGAGGACGAGGACGCCTGATGACTACCAGAGGTAAGCAGGCATGTGTCTAACGTCTTCCACTATCTAGTGGCAGTTTATTCAGATCTCATTACAAATTCGGACTTCCAGGTGTCCACGTGCGGGTGTAGGACTTGCTATTCAAAATCTGACGACTCTAGATACCGCCGTGTTTCTCACAGTGCAAGAAACATGCATAACATTGATGTTGAATCTTCATTATTGAATTTCTTTAAATATAATGCAGGGCGATAGTATTTGGTGGCACCAATTTAAAAAGTTATAGAGCCGTTTATAGTTATTCAACGCAAAATGCCTTTTTGAGACTAATTGCCCTTCCGGGCTATTACCCATTTGGAGTAATAGCTGAAAAACCTATTTTGAGTGTATTAATAGTATTTTGCAACCATTAAATTTTTTCTTTATCATAAATATGTAAAATTCATTTTTAAGGTCATATAATGTACCGACTGCGGAATTCCTTTTTCTAGTACACATGATTGTCTAAACGCGGTATAAAATGCAATAGTAAAGATAAAATTTAATGGGGACCTTTATAAATTGTAGTTCTCTTTCCCACGGAAAATAAACGCAAGAGCTATCAAAACTTCTTCTACTTTTAATATTATTTAACAACTAAGCTTTAGTTTTATCCTCTAACAGCAATGAATAGTTATTGTTTTTATTTATTTAATGACAAAGTAGTCCGTAAATTGTCAGAATGCATGTTCTCCAGCTTGTTTTATCCATTACTTATTTATTCTCATGTAAGAGATAAAGATTTGGTTTTTATAGTTTATAAGAAAGAGTACTTTTTTAAAGAAATGTGAGTTAATTTCTTTACCTTTTTTATTCGAAATAATAAAGTTAAAATCTTTTCTACTTACTAAGTACTTGTATTTAGTTTAAACTTGTTAATGTATTTATCATTACATATTTCTAGATCTTTGTAGAATATCTAATGAATAGTCAAGTTGAGGAAGGGTGCTTATATGTAGCCTAACCATACGAATTGGACGGTAGTAGTGAATACATGATTTTTACCCAGTTACATTTTACTTTGGGGGCACCTTGGGATTGAAATCCAAAGATTTCGCGCACTACGTTTTTTACTTTGAACAAACTCTCGAGACCTCCTTCAGACAGAAAGATCTATATCTCCCAACGACACATGCAATCATAAACGTCTGAGCTTGATTTTAGAGACATTTTCATTAGTCCAATCATTTTTTGCAGCACGACCTGAATTTTCGGTATGGGAGCAACCTTCGCTGACTATCTACTAATTGTGGGGTTGATTTAAATTTCATTAAATATTTTCCAGTTTTAACTAATAATTAAAATTACAATTTTCTCTTTTCGTTCATTTCTAATAAAAGACAAGTCTTTAGTAGCTAGCTTTCTTTAGCGAATAGAACTGGCACCACGAGGTCTAACCATCATATCTTTCATTTACAATTTTGCATCTGGGATCACTCATTTGCTCCTGACCTAGACTCTAGAAAATATACCAATTGCAGTATATCGAATTTTAACCTAGTAAAACATTACTTTCATTAACATGCACACAGGTTTAATTTACAATTATCTTTAAGGACGAATGAAGTCATCTGACGTGGGCCACAAGTCCACGATCTGACCGGAATGCTTTCTCCGGGCAATCGATAGATCTACCGATTCGAGGAAAAAACAGATATTATAAGACACAATTGACCTATTAAAGGACGTCTTCCTTCTTTCCCGAGGAAGCTGGGAAAAGGAAGCACTTCTGTTAAAGAGCGTCAACCTTGGGAAGACGTGAGATGAACAACAATTGCTCTACCAAAGTGGAGGACTTCTTCTCACTGAAGGTATAATTTTATGGGAAGAGTCGATTTCTTTTTACCTTTACTAACAGTTAAGGTCGATCTTAGTCGTTTTCTCTTTTAGAGGTTAATTGTTTTTGGTGGAGCCCGGCCTTTCCAAACAGACTCACTTAAAAGCGCATAAATCTGCTGATATTACGCAACAAAACTTATTGTTCATGACAAAGATGAAAAATCATTGCAAAAATAGAGACTATTTTTAAGGAGTAATACACGGTGATGTAATACACGGTGTACACAGGTGTAATACAGGAGTAGTATACGGTGTAATACAGGAGTAATACACGGTGATTTATTGTAGAGGGTAACGATTTCGGGTCGTAGTGCATCTGTAAAGTTTTAGGTCTAAATTATTGAAAAGTTAAGAAACATGTTTTAGAGTTGCTTAACCATCTATATATTAGTGCTGTTCTTTAAATTAATTCCAAAGAGCTTGTATATGCAAACGGAAATGAAATAAAATTTGTTTATACATTTGAATGTTAGATGTGGACTATTATTTTGTTATTTATCTCAGCGGCTTTTCATTCTCGCTTGTGTAGCATGTAAAGCTTAACATTCTTTCTAATGCTGTACGTCCATTTGGCAAGTTCATACATTTATGGATTCTTCCATAGATGGAAATTAACTGAACTACTTTAAAAAATAGCATCGTCTTAGGGGAGAATACTTTTTAACACATAGAAAGAAACTGCCAATCTTAAATTTAACGATAGTATTGTTCTGTTATCACGGTCAGATTCAGAAATACATGTATGTATGACGCGTGTATATATGTATGACGTGTGCATATGTGTGTGTATATGCACACATAACATACATATATAGTACATGCATGCATGAACACATACATCCACATATATGCATACATTTCTAAATTCGGTCCCTAAAACGGAAGAGTATCCTAACGACAAATAAGAAAAATGCTTAAAGTCTCGGTTTTATTTGAAATAAACTGCTCAACAATAGTTGCATTGTGAGAAAAAATATTTTTGCTTCCTGTCACTGCGCTTATGAACTTGAAACAGTAGTTATCTTTGCATAAAATCACAGAAAATGTATTTAATAGGAATTAATTATTTAATATTATTTGAATTCATTATTAAACAATGCCATTTTACTATACTTAGTAGAAATAAGCTATTTGGTAGTAATAATACAAAAAAATACCTGCACATTTATCACAAAATTATTAAATTAAAGATGCCCTTTTATGAACCACTGAAATCAAATTTCATTTTCAATCGATTCTTTATTTTGGGGATTTAAAAAAAATATAGTTTTAAGACTTTTGATAGATAAATACATATATCAGTAATACGTCGTTAATGAACAAAAAAAAATTCTATATTTCCCGCTCCACTGGGTCGATTGTCGAAATTCAACCTGCGTTTTTCATGTCTTAAAAGCGCGCGACTTAGGATATATATTAGATTTATTTATAGCATTGTTCTAATAAATATTTTGACACAAAATCGGACTTTTGCAGAAATGACATGCCAATTTTTTTCCATATTTCGATTGTAAGACTCAAATTATGCCAAACTGCCAAGTTTTGTAAAAATCGTATGATTTGTTTTTAAAAAAATAGCTCCCAAAATCTTAGCTCCTCAATGTTAATTAAATTTGATATATATTTATTAATATCTCTTCTTTTATTAAACTTACTTGATTCCTTCTTCCAGAATCCGAAATTTAGGCTTAATCCAAATGTAATTCGTACATTTGTTATGATTTAGTTTTTAAATTTGTATTTTTATATACTTTCTTTACAAATTTTTCAAAAACATTTATTTCATTATAACCTATAAAATTTTTAACATCATTTTAAAGTACATGCATATCTAGGCTCACCTGCAAAAAATTAGAGTTTTTTATTCAAAATTTCCTAAAATATACGTGGATTTACATACTGGCGCGTTTTGAAATTTGGCATATTCCTTCCAAGCGAGGATAACGCCAAATGTGGTTTACGCGCTTTGTTAAACTTATTTGAAAGTAATGAACGTGATCTTTGTTCCGCTAGTGTGCAATGAAAAAAAAAAAAATCTGAAAGGTTTCAGATTTTAAATTACGTCCAAATAGGCGTTTTTTTAACACTGTGTGTTACCTTATTAAATATCATGTTCTTCGCACTTAAACCATAAAATTCATTTAAAGAACAATATCGCAAAATAATTTTAAACTGAGCATATTTTTAGAATTTCCTATACACAGTTTTACTCGCTGGAGATAAAAATGTTTTTTCTGTACAACGTTGCCATTGCTTGCTTTGAAATCCTTGAGTTTCTTAATCAAAAATTCGTTAAAGTTTCATAAAATATGAAATCGATAATAAAACAAATTCCAAATTTCAAATTTGGTCTTCCAGATGCCCATATTCGCAGCAGGCTTACGTCATTCAAAATTCGATGGCTCTAGGTACCGTGTTTCATCAGAATGGGAGAAACATGCATACATTTATGCACATTCTTCCTTATTTAATTTCTTTAAATATAATACAGGGCTGCAATATTTGGTGGGAACAGTTTGAAAAGTGAACCGACATTTAATGTTTCCGACGCAAAATCGCAAAACGAAAACAATTGTCCTTCAGGGACAAAACCCCTTTGGACTAAAATTAAAAGGAAAATAGGTTGCTATAAATTAAGAAGTTCGCCAAGGGAATTATTCTTGGCGCAAACTGAAAAAAAAAATACCTCAAGATAAATTTTTAATTCTAATTTAAATTCTCCGTTGATTTCGCACCAAATTTTACAAAATTTAATATTTAGGTCTAATTTGAGTCGTAGAATCGAAACATGGAGAAAAATTGGCATGCCATTTCAGAAAAAGTCCGATTTTGTGTCAAAATACTTATATTAGTACAATGATATATATAAATCTAATATATCCTACGTCGAGCGTTCGAGACACAAAAAACGTAAATTGAATTTCGAGAACGGCCCAGTTGAATAGAAGATATAGAACTGTCCCCCCCTTTTTTTGCGTGCGCGCAGTGTACATGTGCATTCCGGATGTTCATTAAATAATGTGCAGTGATCACAATCGTTTATTTAAACAGTCTTTAGTGGTTAAGACTTGTCATTTTACGTAATCTTTAAACACCGTCTTTTCTGTCACTTTTACGTGATCTTTAAACCCTGTCTGCATTGTTCATTATCAAAATAAATAGTCAGAAATAAAAATGATTGTTTTGCATTCAATGAATAAATGGAAAGAAAGAAACTAATGAAGACCATGGTCTTAAAAATGCAAAACAATTGGCATAATGACGCAAGTTTTGCTAATATATTTAAATAAATCTATAAAACTATTTTTAGGTATTTGAACGGCGTATGCAACCAAAATTCGGTCATGATTTAACAAAACTTTTTACAGCTAATCATTAAAATAATAACTTATTTCTGTGAAATTTAAAGTCTTGAAATTTGATAACAGTTTTAATTTTCAAATCCCGCAAATTACAAAATTACTTTGCTTTAGTAAAGAAAGCAAGAACTTATTTGCAAATTATTTTTATAAGATTAGTATCCTAAAATAGATCCTTCATTCCTATGTTTCCCAAGCTGCTATTTTTATTTATTTATTTATTTATTTTAATTCGAGGCATGATGTAACAGATTTAAAGTATTCTTTTTCTTTTCAAAAGAAATCAAGAAGAAAATATCGAATATATTATTAATGATAATTGTTTCTATGCGTAAGAAATATTAATGTATAACTTAAATCAAGAAATTCAAATTTTTAGAAATAAATTTGCGTGAATAATAACTAGGGATATTATAGGATTATGCACACAGGATCATATGGTTCTGATGAAGAATTAGATGGCATAGATCGATTTGAAAGTGATCTTGAAAGCCAATAAGCTTTTGTTTTAGTCTCGAAATGGCATTTTGCGGCAAATCACTTTAAATGTACGAATCACTTGTCAAATTTTATTGCCCTGTATTTAGAGGAACTAAATAATGAAGAATCTATACGAATGTATGTATGTTTGTCGCATTGTGAAAAAACAACTGTTCATCCAATTATGAATAACATAATCCTTCATGGGCATATGGAATACCACCATGGTCCGAATTTGGAATTTCGTTTATTGTCTGTTTTATAGTTTGTAAAAGTTTAACGAATTTTTTGTTAAAAAGCTCAACAATTTCGAAACCAGCAGTAGCAACACTGTATGGAATAAAACATTTTTATCTCCAACGTCCGAGACTGTCTACCGGATTCTAAAGCTATGCTATTTTTAAATATTTTTAGCCCAAATGCTCTCTAGGCGTATATATATCTGCAAACGAAAAAAATGCCCGTTTGGGCGTAATATAAAATCTGAAAACTTTCAGAATTTTTTCTTTCTTTTTTACATTTGGCAACGCCGTGAATAATCAGAACGGACTACAGAAAAAGAAATTATAAGGAATGGCTATTATAGCGAAAACTGATTTACCATCACTTTTAGCAGTTTAGATTAGATTATTTGAGTACGGGAAACACACGTTAACTAATTGCCTAAGAAGTCTTCTTGGAAAACCTTCTAAAGATAAACTGACTCTTCTTTGCGTTACGCATGTGGAAAACCAAACCATGCAGCGAGCGAATTGTGTATTGAACTTGAGTTGAGCTTCCAGGATTCAGCGATCATAAAAACTGAGATACTTTTATCATTATTTTTACTTCTTTGTACGCGGTAGAGCAAGGAGTAAAGGAAGCATTGTAACTGCGAAAAATTTCGAGTATCATATTTCAACAGTTATATCCAGTTTTGCAATTTTCAATGAATTTGGACGATTTTTTTTGTGTGACATCTATACTTACGGACAGAATAAAAGACTCCTTTTTTCAAAACAATTGTAAAATGGATTCAAAAGGGATTTTTTTCTTGACGTCTGTACGTACGTATGTATGTATCACGCAAAACTCTAAAATGATTAGTTGAAGAACGTTGAAATTTTGTATTATACGATGGGATTCTTATATGCACCTCTCTTTTTTATTGCAATAAGCAGTACCAGTCGTCCGTATTTATGACTATCTATATCTATCTATATAACTAGCTATATACTATATATATATATGCATACACACACACACAACTTGCTTTATCACTCATGTTACAACTTGCCTTGAGAGAACGGCTAATGAAGTTACAATAGTTCTATGAAATAAGTTTAAATGAAGTGCAGAAAAAATTGTGTATAATTTAATAAGTCGTGCAAGTTAGCATGTGGCTTCCATAACAGATTTGTTTATATAGTTGTTGAAATGGAAATGCTGTACATAACGAGTGGTTGTTTTAAGAATGATGATTATATTGTTTTTCCATTTAATAATAGTAATATTTTAAGAATATATTTAAATACAATAAAAAATATAGTTTTAAAGATTTCATCTTTTGATTTCCTAAAAATATGCATAAATAAAACTATTGTATTTAAATACTATTAAAAGCAGAATAAAAATGCAGAGTGTTAATCAGCTCACTCTTACGTTATTCCCAATAAAAATGCAGATTGCTTTTCTAGACTAAATTACAGTTTTATGTAAAGAGCACTTTTATATATTGACAACAGCAAAAGTTCTACTTTCCCTGAAGATGAGTCATCAACCAAACTATAGCGGTTGTACAAATTACACCGTTTTGAAGAAATCTGTAAAAGAGATATTTGGAGATGATATCGCCAAATATAGAGGATTTCGGCTTATCGAGGGCAAAAATGTGTAAAGAAAATAATTTCAGCGTCATTCGACAAAAGTTAGACTTCTGTAGTATTCTGTAATAAGTTATAAAAATTTTGACTGCTCCAGAAAAGTTAAAGTTAGTTTTCAGTAAAGTTTCCTTACTGAAATTATCCAATGACATATATCTAAAATTTTGAACGATTGAAGTTCGAATAATCAAAATTTTATCGCATTTCAATTTCAAACGTAAATTCTTTCTACGAATTTCAATGAATTTTAAGAAAATGAATTTCTTTACTGAGTTGAATTCAACACGTTTTTGTTTGTAGTTTAATCTGATGATTTCGTTGGTATGGTAAAAAAAATTTTGGGTGACTTTCTTACTGTCAGCTAAGATGAACTTAACTCTTCAAATGTTAGATACGAATGCGGAAAATTAGCCTGCTTTTCTAAAATATTGTTATTAAAATTGGTAAATCGGTTTATAACGGAAATCTTAAAGTGAATCACTAATTTATATTTTTTATGCGCAATGCCACTGACAGCTTTCAGGCTTGTTTCTAGATAATTTGCTTCCACGTTTATTCAGAATTTTCAGTTTGAATCTTCTGACGAAATCTTCAGCAAATCAAATAAATTTTTCTCTTAGCTCACATGAACCAATCTGGAAGAAGAAATCAATTCAGTTCATTAAGACACTTACATCAAGAAAATTCACTGCGTGTAACAGGGTATTCTTCAGCGGGTAATCGAAAGCGAAGAATCTTCATGCAAACTCCAGCTACCTCGGAGGACGGGGAAATGTGTCGCTTGCAGAGGGCGAATGACCTTCGCTTCCTTTCACTATTATTACGGTATTTTTACTATCTTCTCTCCAATAAAACCTGTTCCCGTCGCGTTCGATGGCCTACATATTGCATTCGGGACCAACCTTCAATTGCAACAATTCAGTGTAATGTGCTCCAGGGGACCTCATCTTCTCCAAGGACTGCCTCCACTTTTGAGTGTGGCGCTGCATAAATTGACGAGTTGATAGCAAATGATTGACTTTCTCTAGAATACTCTCGCAGTTACGGCAAGTTCAGTGTAGCTACACAAATTCTGTACAAGTAATGATGTAATAAATGCTTGAAATTTGACGTTTTATCTTTAAACGAAGCTTTAAAGAATTATTAACTCTTTTAAGACTAGATCTCTCACTGAAAGCCAGTAATATTTCATACAGTTTATGATTAATTATATTACAGTTTTTTTATAATTTTTCGGCGCATTGCCTCCCTCCTGGAATTTTGTTTCGCTCAGTACACTCACTCCTGCATTTAAGGAAGTTTTTTGAATTTATAGATTTGTAGACATGTACTGAATATGCACAAAAATATATAATTATTTACTATATTATCATCATTACACTTACATCATTTCAACTTATTAATTAGAATGCTTCATGTGGTACGAAAACGGAATGGGAGCGATAAAAAACTCCTCAAAATATTTATAATAATGAGATTGACAAAATGCAGCAGATTCCTGCTATAGCAGGCGAAATGGTGTGTACTGAAAGAATATGGCTACTTGTAAGTTTGAGATATCACTGCAAATATGAGCTTATGATTCTCGTGTCGCTTCCCATTGGATAATAGGAGGAAACTGCATGTTACCTGGATCAACTTGTATGAACAACCAACAACTAACGTTGATTTGGTACAACACTACTGGTGATTTGGTACTGTAATATTAAATAATAAAGCAAATGTTTAAATGCCTAGGTAACTAAATTTTCAAAGATGGTTCTTACTGTCCACTTGATTTTCATCGTCTCATTTATTGTCCCTCAGCTCTGTAAAGCTTCCTAGATCTTTTTACGGCTTTGCTCGGTATGGTGGTAAGGAAGCCAGCTGTCATGCGTTGAGTCTGTGTTTGAATTCCGGAGAACATATGGACATTTGTAAGTATAAAGTATTTCTGCGGTAAAGAGTCACTTACAATTTCTTCAAGAAATTGGTGGTAGGGGAACAGAAAAGAGGAGACCTTGGAATACGTATCTGGGCTTCTTTTCCTTCAAAACTAAGACGGAATTGAATAATCTTGTAGTGTTACCTATAAAGGTATTCTAGGCCTTCTCCTAGGACAGTCAAAATCCTTTTCATCTTGGCCACGATAAATTCGTCACCTGATCTAGTATGTTCAGAAGTGAGGATTCGTCTCAACAAAAACAGATCTTCTCAGCGACCACTTGAGGCCGATATGATCTTTTGATTAGTATGCCACTGAGTTGTTTGTTGTTTTTCATCCTGATGTGCATGGTGCGTATAGATTTTGGCATTATTGATAAATAGTAGAAAAGCACTTGTACTTTGGAGGGAGTTAAATGTACTTGTCGCAGGCCTGAAGTTCAGAACACCAATTGCGACATGAACGTCTGTATGTCCAGTGTCACCAAGAACCCACCTGTGTGCTACTGAGAGAACAGCTAGCAGAAATATATTTTTATTGTGATTTGCCGGAGAAGAAAACGTCACCAAAAAACAAAGAGAAATACTCAGGAAAGATTATAAAAATGGGTATGCCGTGCATCATTTTGCGGTTGTGGTCATGAAATGTTGCAATGTAAGAGACCTTAGAGATTCATTCTATAAAATAATTTACAATAAAAACGTGATGGAAATTACATAAGGAAATTGGATGGGTAATACAGATACAAAGTGCTTAATTTTAATGCTTGCAACAGAAATGTATTAACCAGAAATTGAGATTTATAAATACTCTTCTCATATTAACTCTCAGGAGAACTTTACTTTCGACCAATTTTAAATGTCATCCATGTCGCAATGGTATTATATAATTGGTGGTGTTGTTACTACGCTTACTTGTCTGATAGTAACATCAGCCCAAGCCCACAAGATTTCTCGTGGCAAAGAGCGCAAGATACGCCTGTCATTGGCAACAGCCTTGAGCACCTTACAGGTGGCAGTACGATTTAGCTCAGTTCCGTCTCCAATTTTGATGGAGAGCAACCCCGGGGGGGAAGGGTTCTAGGGTCTCCCATCCTTCTCCCCTTCCACCAAGCCACACGAGAGGGCTTTCGGCTCGCGCATTTTTGGAGTGCCGTCATGCCGTACAGACACTGTACAACATTCATGCCTTCTCCGGGATTCGAGCCCGGGGCCTTGGCACGGTAGTCAGCGACGCTAACCACTATACCGCGGTTGAACCTCTTATTATACAATTGCAAAAGTTAATGTTTCCTTGAGATTTGAGGTTAAACGCAATGATTGGCAATTGCCTTTGCTAATCACCATACCATGAGAGCTCATCAGCATTGCGGATAGTGCAGGAAATTCACACACGGAATAATAATAACTGTCTTGACTCTAGTATTCTATGAGTTGAAGCATTTTAGAGAAAGAGAAGAATGTGACACTCGGTTCTCCTTTCCCGGAGATACTGTTGGTCAAAATAGGGAAAGAATGTGTAATAAGGGTAAGTCTGCTCAAGTAATAGGAATAAGCAGCAGCAAAAAGTTTCAGTATAAATATACTCGTTTGAGTTTATTACTCATTTATGTTTATTACTTTGAGTTTATTACTCGTATATTACTCGTTTGAGTTTAGCTGTCGTACACAACAAATGGATCTGGTAAAGATTTTAAGACTTGACATCTCCCGTTTCTGATACACATGGTAATGTGTATATCAATATCAACGGGAATAAATTTGAATTTGGCTACAGAAGGCCCAAAACATTCTTATGCTTTTGCCTACAGAAAAGAAATTCTACTTAACTGCAGCATGAATGTGAGATATTAAGTGTTAAAGAAAAATCTGAAAATACAGATTATGTTATATTAACAATCCAGTTAAGATCGATGACTTACAAGCTAGAATTAAGCGTACGAACTTATTAAAATATCGATTTTGAATAATTACTTCAAAATTTCTTTGGAAAGGATGTCAAGTAATTTTTTTTAAATGATAATATTTATTAAATCATTATTCTTACAACACACTTTTATCAAAAACAGATATTTTTAATTAAATATTTAAATGATTTTCATAATAAAATATAAAAATATAATTATAAATAAGGAAGTTTACTGTAGTGCCAAAATCTGAACCTAACCATTTGGTGAACTTAATGTTTGTAATCTACTAAAAAAAGTTGCTGTTTAGAAGTTTTTGAAATAGAATTCCACTCTCAGGATCAACATTTTGGATTCAACTGATTCGACTGGGACTCACATAGCCTAAAATGCTATGTCTTCCCATTTATATCAATTGTTCTTATTTGTTAACATAGTAATTACAAAGGAGAATACTTTGCTGAACTTTTCGACCGCAATTTAAGTTCTTCATTTTATAATTTATTGGCACGTTTTTTACTCTTATTAATATCTTTTCGAGGAGTCTAAAACATTTTTGTACTTTTTAGATTTAAGAATAGATTAAATTTGTGGAAAACAGGTTATAGTATCGGTTTCTTATAGAGAAATACTTTAAAAGAATTCAATTCAAATAAAAATTTATGACACGCTCTTCTTTGAGCAGGAGCTCACGTTTTCTAAACGTTTCCATTATAAACGATTCACGAGTTAGCATCGTGATTGGTCAACAGCTTGGAACGTGACAGCAACAAGAAACACAGAGTGTTTTCCTTGCCTGGTCTGGGAGACACTGTCGTCCCTCGAAAGCTCGAAAATCTACCGAATCCTCAACTGTTTGACACTCTTTTCATTCCTTATCAGAACGTTCTCCATCGCTATGTATCCTTAGAATTAAACTTGCCATTGTGTTTTTTGAAGATATTTATAGAGTATTGTTTACGTTAAAAAGGATTTTCCTCGAAGTTGTAGTTCTTTAGCTTTGCTATCACTTTAAGTGGTATATAAATCGTAATCAACAACATCTGGAAAAGAGTAAATTGTGAATGACCTGAGAATTCTTTTTAAATCACTTAAAAGCACTTTACCAAGTAACGAATAAGGTAAACTAAAACCACACATGAAAACTCTTCGCACTTATTGCTTAAAATTATTAATTTGAGAATCATTTTTGTTGTGGATTTTCATATCTGAATGTCCTTTTCGCAATGATTCGGATGATACTAAAAAATCGATACACTTCTATTAGCATTTAACTTCCTAAAATTACACAAATAAATTTCTGTTTTAGCATTTAATTCCTATTGTTGAGCGAACAATAAATGAATAAATAAAATAACTTTCTATCACTCTACTGAATGATAGCAAATTCTACTATTTCTTTCAGCCACGTATTTCTTTTAGTTTGCTATTCTCATCTAATTTGCATCAACTGTTTCCTTCAGTTTATATTTTTCATCTAATTTATTATCAAATATTGTTTTCAGATCACATTTTTCATTTCATTATCATCTTCGTTCCCTTTCAGTTACATATACTTTATAGTTTACAATTTTCCTTTTAGATGGCTAACATGCGGGTAAGATAGCTTAGCACAAAAACACAAAGCGAGTTCAAATCCCAATCATTGGTGAAATTATATGGGTGT
Source organism: Stegodyphus mimosarum (assembly GCA_000611955.2). Lineage (NCBI taxonomy): Eukaryota > Metazoa > Arthropoda > Arachnida > Araneae > Eresidae > Stegodyphus > Stegodyphus mimosarum. The sequence goes on from KK114439.1 coordinate 378,375, forward strand.
TTTAATGGTTTATTCTATGTGTAACATGAATATGAGCCTGTTTTCTTTAGAAAGTCCTCACAGAAGGTCTTAATTTCCCCAGGAAAATAGACTTTTTGTACTTTCTCATACACTAAAATTCTAACCTTATCTTTTTTAGTTCTTTTAGTTGAGTATTAACTCAACTATGTTTTTCGCGATGTAAAAAATGTGCTCAAAATATTACCCTCAAAAAGAATTTATTAAAAGATGTTGCATATCTAGACTGAAACCTGAAAGAAAAAATTTTTCTCTCTCACTTAACCATTCGATTAGGCATTCGCATTACTTTTTATTGCTTGTTTTATAATTCTCTGTTGTTTATTTAACAACATTAATTAATATTTATGGATTTAACTCGGAAATTTTATTCTTGAAATAAATTATTCAAAAATCTCATAATCAAGATATAGATGAAAGACTGAAAGACATTGATTTCAATTTAATGCAAAAATGCATTTACAGATAGTGAGGGATAAAAAAGAAAGAAGACTCAAGATTTGATTATATCTCTTCCATAGCTTAACATTGCAGTGGATATTTATTCGTAAGTTTTCGGTTACTTGTATTTTACCATTCACTGTGAGAATTTAGTCATAATGTAAATTCTGTTTTATTTCTATTTATTTTAAACTTTTTTTCACTATCTAATTGCATTAAAATGGCCTATAAAAATCATAAAAGCTTATGAAATCCAATATACTCCCTCTCTCTTTTAATAGCTCAGTCATTCGTGATTCCTCTATATTCTTCATTTTTTATATTTTCTTGTAATTAATTATCTACATTTTGTAATGAACTACTTGTACTACTACTTGTTCGTAACAACATTGTAATGAAAGCCATGATATGAAAATTTTTATCAGGAATTTTAAAATTTAAATCTTTCTTCCTTGAAATGAGGATTTACAGTATAATCAAAAATGTGTTCTTTTTTTTCTTCACCTGCGTGCATCTTTTATTGCTTCATATTTTACTGCATCATTTTATTACTATTGAGAATGAATTACTATTTTTGAAATTCTTGAACTTAATTATGCACGCACCATATATACTAATGTATATACATGTAAAGAAAGATACAAGTAATAGGCCCAAAAATTAAAAACAAAATTTTTTAATCAATCCTGCACTATAGCTGTTGTATATATAAGATATACTGATATCAAAACTGAAACAAAATCAGATCAAAATTGAAATAAAGTTCAATAAAACATAACACAATTGGTATAAAATACATAAAATTGTCAAAAATCCTTTGATCTTTCTTAAGAAGCAACCGAGGAAATTTTAACAGAGCTATATTTCTAAATTATATGTAGATGACTGTGAATTCTTGAAACATTTAAAAAAAAATTTTTTTTTAAAATGTTAAGATTATTTAAATTAAAATAATCGTGTGCTTTAAAAGTGCAACAAAGTAAAATTTTCAAAAGGTTTTTATTTAAATAATTATCATGATATAGTCTGCTCTGGCCTGATTTGGAAAATGATCATAAAATAAATATTAAAAGAAGAATACTCGAAAAAGAAACCAGAAAAAAACATTGGGTAACTAAAAGCAATGTGCTAAATAAATTTCATAATTAAAGAAAAAGCAGAATTGCTAAAACTTTGTAAACCAAAAGAAACATGCTCAACTAAAAAGTAAAATATTTTAAATCAAAATTTTTAATGAATTTATTAAAAATAAATTTAGGAAATATAAATTTCTTAATAAAAATACTGAAAAAATTTTCAAATTGAGGAAATACGGGAAACTGCATGAAAAATGGAAAGTTGATAGCCTTAAAGGGTAAAAGGAAAAAAATAAAACGTAAATTAAAATAGCAGTATGCCTAACAATTGGGGAAATTTATAATAAAGTCGAATTTATAATAAAACCGAGATAAATAATTCAAATAAATTAATTTGAAAAGAAAGTTTAAACGAAATTATAACCTAAATTAAGTGCAACATCTACGTGATAATCTGTTAAAAATTTTGTTTAGGCAGAAGTAGAGATGAGTGGTTTGTGGCCACTGAGAATTCAGTTTGGAAATAGTCGAGTTGAGTGGTTTGTGGCCACTGAGAATTCAGTTTGGAAATAGTCGAGTTGAGTGGTTTGTGGGTTTAAACTTGACGAAAAAATAAATAAATAGGAATAAATTTCGTTTTATTATATTAAATCCTAAAGATCAATAAATTAACTAATTAAAATTAGTGGAAAGAAATTAAAAATTTTTAATTTTAAATGTATTAGATGCGCATGTGCTTAAATTTCAAATTTAAAGATCAAAATCATGCATAAGAATGGGAATAAGAAAAACTATTTGAAACTTTAGCTGGAAACATTTTAATGCATGTCGACCTTAAAACAACCATCAAAACATAAAGCAAATAAAAAAAAATAGTGAACTGCAAATTGCTGAAGTTAGGGTAACAGAAATTGTCTACCATGCGCCATCTCGTCAGGGAACAGAGCAACATAAGACATACAATCAATCTTTACCAATAACGTTTCTAAGGGCACAACTTACTGCAATTTAAGAAATTTAAACATGAACAATTAATTACGCCAGTATAAGCTTAAATACCAATGAAATATTAATAGTTTTTTTGCTTAAATGTTTTTTTGCTGGGAAGAATCACTGAAAAATTAGGTGTAGATATTCAAACCATGTTTTCAAATAAAAATACAAAACATTTGGAAATATTTACATATTTCCACTTTGAAGCACTGTTAAAAATGTTTTATACTGAGCATATGTCACATATGAAATGTATTTGAAAGCAAATGTCATTAAAATTTTCAGCTCTTGATAACATATATTATTGAGAACTAAATAGTTTGAAAATTATCCAAAAATATACATATATCTTTATCATAAATTTTGAATGATTTCTTTGTGTGATGCCCTGTGGCTACCGCTTAAAACTTTGTTAAATTTAGGAACGTGTTAGTTTGCTTGGTGGTTATCTGACATTTTAACTTTCTAAAAGACAATTAAAAAGAAGAACAAGTTTAAAAAGCTGAAAAATTTGTCTATTGCAATTTCTCTATTGGATCTTGGTTAATTCATAAATAGTGGTCGTATAATTATAAATAATAATTATTGCCCCTTTGTCAACCTGCATGTTACACAGCTCAGAGTCAATAACTTTTGAGTCTGTGAATTCATGTTTTTGCTTACCAAGATAGTTAATATTTACCTTTATTGTGATTATTATGCTTTTTAAATTGACTGCTTAGATGTAATGTCTTTGTTAACGTCAAAAACCTATTTCATACTGAAGATTAGATGTCAATTTGCGGGGGATTATCTGTTAGTATTGCCGTTAATACATGGACTGCCTTGGTAAAATCAATATTTTCAGGGTCATTAAAAAGGAATTACGCTTAATAGTTAATTTATACAACGAGATAACTTGACAAAAGCTGTGTTTGTAAGCAGAATACAAGACACTATTTCAAGGTCAAGTTAAATTTTGCTTTTTGGCAATCGACAAGCTTTTGTTAATTTAGGTAGCTTGCCCGAATTCTTATCCAAATAGTTTTAACTGCAAGGTACCATAAATGTTTTGTATAGAGGTATAGTTACAATATGGAATAAAGGTAATTATCTAGTTATCTAGTGCAAATGCTGTCCTATGTAACTCTGGTACATTTTTGTATTAATCTGAGTTTCTCAAAAAACTGAGCAATGCTCAGCTGTGAACTGACTGAAAAACCACATCCATTAGCTCGAACTCAAAGTACATTTGCATCATTAAACTAAAATCACTGAACGGCAACGGTTTGGCAATAAGTTACTTTAATCATGAAATGTATTTTTTTACAGCACTGGTAATTTAGCAAGATCACTGGAATTTTTATTAAACTTAAGCTTTGATTATGTTCCCTTTCTCGATCATCTTTGAAAAATAAAGGAAGCATAGATAATGAAAGACCTGTTATAAATTATTTCTGTACAATGCACATGTTTAGTAAATGTATTCGTAACCAACGAATATTGACAAGAAAATGGTGAAGGAGATTGCCATATATTAGATTATGCAAATAATCTCTGCTAAAGAAATTTTTAAAAATTATAATTTTTTGAATTTGTTCAAGATATATACTATACTATCATTTTTACTGAAGTTTTTCACAAAAGCATTTTACTGTATTAAAACGCTGATCATTTATCACCTATCCTTAACACGTGTTTTCTATTACCGGAAAGGATTTTACTCCATTTTCGCAAACTAGGTTAAATGCACGATTCAGTAGCTGCAGGCTTCTTGGACCAAGTACATATCATCGCCCTTATGCTCCCCCTACGCTACTAGCAATATAAGATCATTTTCTCGTAACATTTCTTTCCAAATTAGGTCAAATGTGTAGCGAACTTGTTTCATCGAGAACTAGATCTTTCATTTAAACTTCGAGCAAAAGTTTGTTTAGACGATCAGACTATGGTTCATTTTCCCATTGCCTAAATCTTATCTCTAAATTCTATGTGAATTAAAAGTGTTACTCAAAATTACGCCAGAAAGATGCCAGGTATTGTTGTTAACTGATGACAATATATTTTTTTTCAAAAGTTATCTTAATACTATATCTTGAATCAGTTTTCAGAGGGGGAAAAACCATGAAAAATCGCAGAAATACACGAGGCTCAATCTGTATCCGTTTTTAAATTAGATTTTGAAACTTCTGAAGTCCAAGCTGTAGACAGTTTTCCGTGGAGTTCTATATCCTGCCACTGCTGGGCCTTTCAATGCGTTGAAAGGAAAAGAAATTATTTTTACGTATATCGCAGTTGTTGCAAAGTCATATACCAAAAACAAATAACTTTTCAGGAGACCAAAATAAATAAATAATAAAATAAATAGTAACGAAATAGATTTATGAACTTCTTCAAATACTTGCTTTACACTCGTCTGCCACTTAATAATATCATGGCAGACTGCATATTATTTGTTAAACTGAATGAGGTGTAGGTTTTAAAATGTATATTTTCTGATATATATCTTATAACAGTTACCAATGATGAGGTCAAAATATCCACTGAGTCATAAGAACGGTGACATGATTTTTAGCACCTGAACTGAGAGCATTAATTTACAGGAACAAAATAGAAAACGGCGAAAGGGACAAATTCTAAACTGAAGTAAAAGGGCTTTAAATATAATATCTGGACTATACTTGCATTTGCCTTACCTAGCAGCCAGCCATGTACTCAGATGCGTTTGACATATTTATGCGTAGTTAAATTTAAATATTTTGAATATCATATTTAGATCCAAAAATTAATATATTTGTTTTTGTTTTGTGGAATGAACCAGATCATTTGTGACAAATGATTTGCTCTTAAAGAAAAAAATATTGCTTTTCTAGAAATTCACTTGATACTTCTCATTAACAGTTATGGCCAAATAAAAACTTATTTTGCAATATTAGCAAACAGGCAGCTCAACTATACGAAACTCCCGCAGAAAGGAGTCAGCCACTTCGCGTTATTGCGAAAGACATCTGTTAAGGTATAGACTGCTACGGTTATGTTTGCCTATCCTGTATATTATACTCGTAGTAGATAGTACTTCTGAGCCTTCTGCATGTAAAATATTGGTTGTTTGAAGGGAAACAAAAGAGCGATTTTCGAAAGAATCATTCTATTTAAAGTAAGATGACAAGAAGATATTAGTGCCGCTAGACCTTCATTGCGTATGCGGAGTCAATGTTTACGCGGAGTGTTGGCCATTCGATCGAAGTGTGTGAGTAATCCAATAGCTCTTGCACATCTTCAAAAGGGGCACTCCTTTATTCGACGAGCAGAGAGATCTTGGGGAAAAAACAGCGGATTGGTAAACACACGGTAGTGAAGGCTGACAAACTATGGAAATGTCGTGACCTTCTACCAACAAGAGCGTTTGGATAACTTCAGTATTGAGGACGAAAGCCAATTGAGATGACCTCGTGGATGGGAAGGGTCAAGTAAGGCTCTGTTCTGCACGCGTATAACACGAGAGAAAGGGTGGGCCTTCTAGTGACCTTATTTTTTTCGGAAAAATTTTCTACACACGACCGAAAGAAATACAAAATTAATGTAGGTAGTAAGCACGCAAAAGTTTCCTTTGCTTATGTTTAATTCTGTGCATCTCTAAAACGAGTCATGATTGCATAAGGAAAAAAGCAATTAGCAAATCTTAGTCCTGATTTTTTCTCCTTTTCCTTCGAATGATAATATTTGATTCTGAACTTCTAATGAAATTCAAAAATTCTGTGAAAGAATTCTTTTCTTTTTGCGTTTATTTTAAAGGATATTTCGAAATTATAGGAACAATGCAGAAAGCTTAATAACAATTGAGAGTGAAATACATAAATATATACAGAGTAAATATATAATGTTTTAGACGGCATTCATGAATTAGACTATTCAAGAAATTTATGTTTAATTATCTTCTAATTTTCTACATGTGCTACTTCTAGCGCTGTACCTTCTTAGTGTTAACAATTGTGTTGTTTCTTAGTGAAAATTGTGTTTCTTCTGGATGCATTCTTAGAAGTCAACTGATGAAACATTCTTCATTCTCGCTTCACGTTTGTTTAAATTATTTTCAAAAGGATGATCTTTAAAGTGGTATTCCACTTAATAGAGGACAGAAAAGAGTCTTTGGGTGCCATATCTGCGGAGTAAGAAGTGGATTCACAGCATTTAATTTTTTTTCACTTTTTTCCTTGGAATAAGATAACTAAGCTACTTGATAACAGCTACATTGCTCGTGAAGAAAATATTCACTGTTTAGTCTGTGGGGTTCCACTCTTTTATTTAACAGTTAAATGTGGGGAATCGCTTACACCGATAAGAGAATAATTGCTCGAGTGTGTGAACAGAGACGTAAGATTCAAGAAGAGTTAATTACCTTTTATTTTTCAAAATAAGGATTAACACAGTCGGCTCCTATCTCAGAGCGTACAACACAGCCTCCACTTGGGCTTAAACTCAAAGTAAGAAGAATTAAAGCTTATCTAAAAAGATATAGCCGAAGCTATCAAGGTTCTGTGTTAGTTGGCCTCTAAATCTCAATTAAGTGGACGAAGATATCTAGGGCTTAAAGTACGGCCGAGCGTAGTAATAGCTTAGAGAGAGACGTAACCCAAAGGCAAACGCGCGCTAGTCAGAAACTCCGGCTCTCTAACTAAGTTAGTGTAACTTCGACTTAAATACTAGTCTTACTTGTTTGCATTAAACGCGATTCTGAAAACACATTCTCGTAGGAAATTGTAAGATGAAAATAGAAAGGATAGGGAAATGGCATTAACTAAAGGCAACTGTTAAAAACTTAGGATAAACCTTACAAGTCTTTACAGCTGTAATAGCTGTATTTTTTAAAAATTAGTTTATCATTAAAGTCAGTTGTGTAATTTTTTAATCTTTCAAATAATTTTTCGCAAATAGTGGAGGATATAACATTCTTTCCATAAATTTCAGAGGTAGGTGATCCATTTTGCTTCTGTATTAGACAATAATTATAAGGAAAACATATACTGTCCGCTTTCATATCTACACGTATTCCAAATGAAACTGTTTTTATACTTAAGGTATCGTAAGTTCATGAAAACCTTCTTAAATTTATACTTCTTGTATAATGTTTTATATATATAATTAAATTAACATGAAATGAATTAACTCCTATTAAAAGTCCAAATTTAGTAAAAAATTAGGAATTTAAGTGGGAAGTCAACATATACTCCTAATCAACAGTGCAATTTAAGTATTAATTACAAAAAGGTTAAAATACGATAAAGGAATTTTTTAAATGAAAATTAATAACATAAATATAAAGAAGTTAAGAATAAAAGTAATAAGTTAAAGAAACCAAGCTGTCTATCAAGCAAGAGCTACAAGCAGTAGTTGTAAAGCAAATGCAATTTAAATGCAAAATTAAATGAAAATTTTAGAAAAATGAGTAATTGAAAACTCAGTGAGACAACGTCGACATCAGGAGGAATCAGCTTACCTCACATTCTCCCCACTCGTTCAGACAACATGTTTGTCCGTGCCGTGCATATGTAATCTTAAAAGTATAATATCTTATATATATATATATGTATCGTTTGCATAAAAAAGTTTGCCATCTCGAAGAATTTCCATTAACACAATAATTTTTCCAATATCATATAATTCATGGAATACTTTTTTTTATATATAAAACATTATCCTAATTTCTCTGCCCGATGAACTTTTGCAGAATTACATCGTACAATTCATTTTTAGTTATTAACTATATAAGGTATTTTCTCCTTCCTTTTCTCATGCCTTCGTGGTATAAATGGAAGCATACTCGAAGTGCATTCGAAACGACGCGTAATCCAGGGTTCGAATTCCGGCGAGTGCACTGTACGTTTTTCACCTCTCCTGCTTCAAAAAAATCCTACGACTCTACAACTAAAAGCATTATCCTAATTTCGTCACAAAGATTACCAAAATGTACATGATTCATATATAAAACTGAGTGTTTGATATGCTATTTAAATTTTATTTTAAGTCTCTTTCTATCGTATATGATAACTTCCTTTAACTCCAAAATTAGTTGCTTGTTAGCTTGATACGCATTTAAATTTGACAATTTCTCGAAAAAAATTTTTTTTTTTATTTTCTCTAAAAATCAGACCGAGAAAGAAATGAGAAAAAAAACTTAGGCTGAAAACACTTATAAATAGTCCGGGAAACAATACAAAGCATATCAATAACGCTATCCGATCACTTAGAATACTCATAAATACAGTGTAAGGTCATTACAGCTACTGCTACCGGTCAATTTGCACAGTTAACCACGATTTTAGAAGCCCAAACACACCAACCAACCTTTACGCCCCTGTTGCTGAGTTTGCGACGGGGCTACATAGACCATGCAGCCAAAATAATTTCTTTCGCCTTCGTGGTGTAATGGTTATGCACCCTCGGCGCGTATTCGAAAGGTCCGTGGTTCGTGTCCCGGCGAGGGCACTGCTCATTTTTTACGTCTCCTGCTTCCGAAAAAATTCTAATATCTCTACAACAGAATCATCAACAGTTAACGATGATTAAAAAGAATGCGCATATTATAGAAACATAACACATATACATATCTTAGACGTATCGAAATGATTCAAGTTGATGATAAGGTAGTACCGAAGTAGCATATGTTTGTGGAGCAAAAATATGAATGAAAAGTTCTCCAAGGCCAACTTGGGAAGGGATCAAAAGCTGCCATGCGACAAATGGAGCAAACTGAAATCTACTATTTAACACTAGTTATACAGACATCTTTCAGCATTTTAACATTTTAAATACTTAAATAGTTGAAATATGGAGATTCTTATTACATTTATACATTATTCCCTAGAGTGTACATATCGAGAGGATTTTAAATGTACAGTTTCTGTGTATTTTTAATGTCTAATTTTTTTTTAATTAGAAGTCGCTTCTCATTCTTTTGTTCTTACAAAGAACAGTTGCTCAAAATTTTGCGAACGCAAAGTATAACATAAATTTTATATAGGTCAAATCACTCCAGAAACCCACCACCTCCGACTGAAGTATGGACATTCTTAGTTGTAATTCTCCCATCAGCTGTGACCTCTAAATCGTTTTCAATTTCCAGTCTTAAGAAGCAATGCAACGAAAAAGAATCAATCAATATTTATTTTCTGAACCAAATGGAGACAAGATGCTCACTCTGAACAAGGCCATTTTAAGGTCAGGGAAGCAGGATTGCATCAACAATCGTATTTCATTTTTATCACAGAATGTGTTAACCGTTCAAGCAGTGCCGAATTACACTCGCGCATTAAATTTTGTATTACCTGCCAGGTGCATTTATTCGCTCGCGGCAATATAGTCTCAGTCACTTTTTGAGCGTCATAAGAATTATGCTTTAATTTTTAAAATAGTGAAGTAATTTATGGCGTACTACCTGCAAAAGCTTTGGTTTTTGTTTGATAAAATGTATAAATTTGGAAGTTGAAAGTTTTGGCACATTTTATAAATACACATAACAGCAGAATTCCTGTATGAAAAAAGATTTCTTTAAAACTGTATTACGATTTTGCAGTATTTTAGATACTGAATATGAAAATGAAGTTAAGTTTTTCTGTCACCCACAGTTTTGTTACAATTTGGGTTAAATCTTCCTTTATTCATGTTGACGCTTATGTGTGTGTTGCTACTAACGTGTACGCCAAGTCTGTTCGTTTAAGTGCAGGAAAAAACAAATCTGTAAAACTGTTGTAGACAAATGCGCAGTATATACTTTAGTATATACTTTCCTCATAGAAAATATTTAGTAGTAAATGATATATGTAAGTAGAAAATACTATGTGTACTTATGCAGACATTTAAATAACAAATTGATAACATGCGGGAGATGTTCAGCCTAGATTTCGCAATGCTTTATTTTGTTACTAAAGTTGAATTTGTTACTCTTTGTCTTTACTTTTATTGCTGAAATCAGTGCAATGTGCAGCTATCCTCATCAGAGTTCGAGTAGATAAGACTGCTGAATACTGGGTAGCCAGACCTGAGTTCAAACCTAAGTGACTGGGCTGGCTGCATGGGAGTTTTTCTTGGTTTCCGCAAGCGTAATAACATGAATGCGCACGAGCTTTTCATAGGAAGACCTCCATCAATACATCCCTTCTCTTAGTCAGACGGTTTCAGTGTCTTTGCCATACTTAAATAGCCTAACTTGGTGCAAGTTGCGAAAGTTTTCTGCTTACTCCTCATTTACAGCTTGATGCTTTGTTGGTTTGATTTGGTTTATGTGATTACGGCAAAGTGCCGAAGGCTATCTGCCTAAGGGAAGGGATGTCTTCATGGAGGACTGTCTAAGGAAAACTGACTCGTATACACGCTATACGTGAGGAAAACCTCGAAAACGCCCATACAACCAGTTCGTTCGCAGGATTCGAACTTCGGAACGAACTAACAGTGTTCAGCAACTTTACCGGTTTGCCGCTGGTGGGACTCAATAATCTGTTGGAAAAGTGTTATGTTTTGAACCAAAAAAATTTATTTCTATTCAGCAATCTTGTTTCATACGTATTTTCAAATATATGTATGAAAGAAGCGCATATGAACAGTTTCAATTGTAGCAGCATATTTTGTATTCTAGCAAAGGAATCTACATCCTTATTTATACTATAAAGCTTGATACTATAAAGCTTAAAAATGAAATTCTTTAGAGTAGTCCGAACTTCCTTTTAATATCACTTACAAGTCTTAATTAACCATTTATTACTTAGCATTTTATCCAACGAAAATGCCTTCTTTCACTTTAGCGTCTAATAGAGGAGGAACACAAAGTTATTTAAAGCAATTTCCGTCTTTTGACAATTTCTTCGCTGTGAAATTGTGATGAAATAATTTTTTCAACGATAGCAAATCTTGAAATAAGTATTTTTTTCTGCTAATATCAGAAAGTTTTATTTAGCAAATAGCTTTTTGCTCCCAGTGAGGTTTCGCTTTGCATTACATAAAATGTATGAATTTAATTAACCAGTCGACAAAGATGCGTACACAACATTTCATAATTATCGCAAGTTACTCACGTATGACATATACCTGAGGTGTAGTATCAGGTCTTCAGAATTTTCTTGGAGATGAGCAAAGTCACCACGGATCAAAGACTCATTTGGTAAGGTGTGTTATATTAATTGACCAATATTTATGATTAGAACCTTTACTATACGTGAGCTATCATCAGAATGCAGATGAGATTCTACAGTATTTGATTCGAGGGTTATAATTGTTTTGGAGATAGAGGTTTTTGCAGCGGAGATTGTAGCTTTATTTCCTGCCGCCCAGCTTTTCCCATTAATATTTCGGCATTAAGCATAATTCTAGCAGCACCATTAAATTTGTAAGCCAGCTTAGGTAGACTAATTTGTGTAACATCCAATTAAGATATTTTTAATTTAAAATTTCAGCTTTGTTATTTTACTATCCGCAAGTGGCGGAATTTTGTCTGTACGCGCAAGTTGTGTTTTCTGCTTATTTTAACATTAAATAAAAAGGTAATTTAAAATCTTCTTGTTAAAATATTTCGGATTGAGCGTTTTTATTTTCGTTATGCTAAAGAACCTCTTAAGATATTCTTTAGAAAAGTCAATAGAGTTTGAATTTTTTTTAAATCCATAATTTGTAATAAAATTGGTAATAAAATCGTAATCATTTGTTAATTGTTCAGTTTCGTTCTTCCAAAATTTTCTGTACTTAATTTGTGCATCGTAATTAAAATAAGCAAATATTAATGCAATATGTATATAATAAAAACTCGTAAGAAGGAGTGAGGTAAGTGCGTAAACTGGGCAGGTGCAAGTACCAATTATTTTTATTATAATATGAGCGAAATGTCTCTAGCTAGTATGTAATAATCTACTAGAAGTTAATACGAGCTATTCTACATAGTTATCACGCAAGATTGAACGCGTTTTTTTTGCTTAAATCAGCCAAACATTTTATAGCAGGCTCGTTAATAATTCTGTTCTTGCCCTGTTGCATGTGTTGTGTATAAAAAATACAGATACCGACAGCATTAAGTATTTACATACAAACTGAAAATACATAGGTTTATCTTCAACTTTACAAAACCAGTCTGCACTTACCCTACTTATGTGAAAAAATAATATTAATGCATAATTTTTGAAGTGAGCAGGCAAAATGACACTAAAAGTCATAAAAACTCCTAATAAGCTTTTTCGTATCACAAGCATATATGTTTTGTATAACGTTTCATTATTATGTTAAAAGTTAATAGAATTGAAGATAAGATTAGACCTATCAGTGGTCAAGCAGGTAAAACTATTGCAAATTAGTAATCCATCCAGTGCTCTAGCACTTAGTTGAAATTAATATAATGTCAGTTCTACTCGCATATGCCACAGAAGGTAATTTTTCGCAAATGCAAGAGATAAAATGAGCTCATTAGAAGATTTATCACATCATTTTCTCTTTCATAAACTTATACTTTCGAATGCTCCTTGAACAAGGTAGCTGCAGAAAAATTTCCTGTTTTTTTTCGGGTTGCTGTAGTTTATCTCACTTCCTCCAGTAGTACTTCAATAGTAAGTCTGTGCTTTAAACTTGGTCTTTATAATTCTGATAAAAGGTCCACAAACTTCTTTGTAATACATAGTATTAAGATATTTAATAATGCATATTAATTATAATTCCTGAAATTTATTAACAATATAAAACGCAGAATTGTAAAATGTATTATGAAAGGAAGAAAAATCAGATTAAGGATGGAAAGTTATAAGAATAGGAGAGCATTAAAACATGAATGAAATGTATAAACAGATAAGTTTCGTAACTTGATTCGTTATACATCAGATATTTTGGCTAATTTCTACTCAATGGCGAGGCTTTTCTTATTTTGCCAGATTGATGATCTAGTTGAAACGACTACTCCTATTCACTGATTCTCAACATTTTGTGACTGACGTCACATTTAATTAAACATCTGTGATATTCATATACAGAGATTTGAATTTTGAATTTTTATTATTAGCATTCACCTGTAGCGTGATGACTAACCAGTAGCAAAGTGGTTAAGTAACGAAGCAATGATAGCTAGCTCTAGTTCCTTTTTCGAAGTGTTCAACACAATGGCTGTATGAGGCTCCCATCTCTTTTTCTTTCCCCATGCGTAACGTAAATATCAGACAGTTTTCTTGCAAAGATCCTCCACGAAACTATAGATATTCATTGGTATATAGCCTTAATGTGTTTACAAAATCTGTAATTGGTATGTTTTGCAGAGTTTCTCAGAACTTCTAGCGAGGTGATTAAAGCAAAAGGCAATGATAGCACGCTGTGGCTTCTTTTTCGATGTTTTCAATACAGTAGCTGTATGAAGCTTCCACCTCTTTTTCATTCCTCGTGTGTAACGTAAATGCCAAACAGTTTTCCTGAAAACGTCCTCCCCGAAAGCATGGATCTTCATTAGCAGATAGTCTAAATGGGTTGAAACCTATTAAGGCTATCTCTCATCATATACTATTAACACAAGCTGCCATGATTATAAAACCCAATTTATTAATACGAAGTCTGCAATCAGTATGTTACCCAGAGTTTCTCGAAAAATGATTCTTATGATTGACAAACCTGCAAGCAAATCAATCATGTTAATGGGTCTAAGACCATTTTTCGGTTCAAAAAATGGATTTTTCAATTTTGGTCTTAAAACAGAGTCAACTTTTCTGAATCTAAAAATATATGATATGCTTAGGTGTACTAGACACTTGTAAATTAAATGACGTAAATTAGGACAGATATACTCTTTTTTTAAAGAAACGATTTGTAAGAATTGTCCTTTAAATAGCTGTTAACTGAGGCTTATCAAAAATATTTCTAAATATTATTCCTTGTTGAATTCACTAATATTATGAAAAGCATTTCTATTCAGAATTACGTTTGTTAGCAACAAAAGTACTTTTCACAGATCTGAGTTTGAAGAATCATCACCTTAAGTATATCTATGGATCGAAGCTTTTAAAAATAGTTTGTTAGTAAAATTGTTGAAAATTGGAGAAGAGAATATTGTTATATGTTTTGAAAAACTTATATTTTGGAACTGAAGTGCTGAGTATTTCAAAGACTAATGCAGATGTAGAGTAAAACATATAAGGAAATTCGAAAGATTGACAAGATCCATTCTTTAAAGTTAAAACAATGATTTATAAAATTACTTAGGAAAAAGGATCTTCAAAGGACTAAATTAAAGGAAACGTGATATTTACAGTTCATCTCCAAAAAGAAATGAAGTATTGAGATACTATTTTGCTTAAAAATATGCTACATTTTTTAAGAATTTCAAATTTTCTAGAATTAAAAAATTTACGAATGTTTTCCCAAAAAGCAAACAAATTTGAAGGGGTTCTATGCATAGGAAAATGTTTGTCTGTACCTAAGTGCGATTATGTACATGAAATCTGTCATTTCAATGACATTTCATGAGTTTTTCCCAAAAATATAATAGTGAGGTTTAAAACTAAAATGTTACTCTAACTTAATGTTAATGATACGTAGTTTCTACAAATAAAATATTTTGAATCTGAAATGAATTTTACTAGGATAATAATAAGGTAATTAATAAAGGAAATTTTAACGTTTTTCATCGTCGTAAAGGTCTCACTGCCCTTAACGCGCCAATTTTTTTTCTCTACTTAAGTTTTACTGCTTTTATTGCTCAAAATAGTGGTTATACACAAGATGGATATAGAAAGTTGATGCAAAATTTTAAAGAAGAATAGTTAAAAACCTTTTGATTGCCATGGGGCTTTACGGCACATTGTTTGAAGAGCTTTGTATTAAGACAATAATTCCCTTTGATTGCTGTTTAGAAGGGTATGTTAAAAACAGCGTATGCTGTCCGTCCTAGGTTTGGTAAAATGTAATGACAACAATAACAATTAGTCTGCTAGAATCATACTCAAAATGACGTTCAAGTTGGGAATTGGATATTAAAAAAAGAAAGACATACATTGAAGATGAAGGTCTACGTGTTACAACAGAATTTTAGAGTTGTCATTAAGTTTTATTTTGGATGTAGACAAGAGGGCGAATAGAGCTGAAAAGAAATTCCTTAACGACAAGTACATTGAGTTAAAAAACTTTTATTAATTATATTAATTTTATAAATATTAATTCATAATTTTTCTGTAAAATATTTTTAAGAAATACAAATGATTCTTAAGTGATTCATTCTATTACTTTGATACCTAATATGTTCTTACCAGTGTATGAGGGACAGGGAATTGTCTGCGCAGACTGTCAATAGCTTCCTTTTGAAAAGGGTTTTGGAATAAAGTAAAACCATGCAATCAATAAGATCTTTAATGTTAAAAAATGAGAATGCATGCATTATGTTTTTGTGTCATATTATAAGATCAATTGGCATTTGGTCACGTTTAAAAATCTTTTATATTCCATTATAATCAGAACCTTTAGGCATTAATATTCGAAACATATTTTCTTCAGATTATTAAAGTAGGCTAACAAGCAAACCTTTCCCCAAATTTTCCTTTCGTTTGTCACCTGCCAAAAACAAACTGTAAAAAAAAGCAAAAGTTGCAGTGCAATTTCTCTTTTAGATCACCTATTTACAGTGACCGCTTCAACAATGTTCCACATCCTAGAAACACATAGATTCTTGTCGATTTTTTATTATTTTCTTATTTCTCTTTCTTCCGGTCATACAATGCCCTTCCAAAGCACCCCGATCACTATTATTATCCTGCAGCGGTGGAAGAATGGATCCAAAAGAACAATCGACCCGCCACTAATCGGTGATGACCTGCTCTAATTCAACATCACTTTCAACAACCTTAGAATACTTTCCTTCTCCGACAGTCTAGTTTGAAACAATACAACTCCTTAGACATGGACAGATGAGTTTTCTTGCAGCGTTTCCAAGCATTTGTAAATTTTGCCGCTTAATAACTCCTTATCTTCTAAGTGATGGCTTATTCTACTTTTACCACTGTACTCTTCTATTAGCTGACTAACTCTAAATTACGGGTAGGTGAGTTTTAACCTTACATTACTTAAAGCGCTAAATGAGAGCAAAGTTAAAACATTTAACTAAAAGGAAAACAGCTCTCAACACCTTGAAAGTTCAGACACTTGTGTACAGACTTTGCAATAATCCACTTTGAATGCAACCAATTTATTCTTTCTAACATATTTTGGAAATATGAACTGAAAGCGGTTTTTTTCAGTTTAGTCTACAAGAGGTTAAATTATATCTTACTTACTGAAACTTTCAGCAGTTATACAGGCCCATATGCACGCCCAAATTTGAATCTTCACGTAGAGCTCTGAGACACGGACGTCATTAGGTTTCTCGAAACAGGAAACATGAAGAATACGCAATAGTGTGGGATGACCTGCGGTACGCTCTCGCTGGGATTCGAAATCTGGACCTCCCGATACTAGCAGGACGTGCTTTCGATTACGCCACGAAGCCAAGCGGCAAGGACGGAGACAATACCTTACAAAGTATCCGCTCAAATTTCTTTTACTGAAAAGTAAGGTTAAAACTGTTATTTCACTTTGTTATTCAATCAAATTGATTGGAAAGAATGAAACAATAAAGGACCGGAAAAGCTTTATAACAGGAGTCTCAAACTGACAGCCCGTGAGCTGCGTGTGGCCCCCGAAGCAATTTTATGGAGCCGTTCCAGTTATTAATTTGTTGCAAATTCAATGTTACAAAAATTTTAAGATTTTAATTATTTGAAGTCCGAGTTTACATCATTTTCATTAGCATTAAAAATTAACCTGAACAACTTATCAAGATATCCATAGATGTAGTTGACTAATTTAACATGTGATATAAATATTTTTCAAAGATTTAAGGATCCAGATTTTATTAACTTTTATTCGTACTTGTCAAAAATAAATCAGTTGTGAATTTTTGCTCTAAGAACAATCACTTTCTTTTTTTTCGGGAATAAATTTACATGTGAACAGCGTTTCTTGTTCACATTTCACAATTAATAGAAAAAAAAAGCATCGATTGACGGACGAGCATCTGCAATCTGTGATGAAGGTAATTTCTAATAATTACTCTCCAAGACTACAAACTTTATCAAATTAATAACCTCATCACGTGTCAAGCTGTAGTAAGAAATAAAATAAGTTTATAGTTATTTGCATGCAGACAAATGTAATTTGATGTATGCATCGAAGCAAAATTTAATAGATAAGAGAAAGAGGCAAAGTTGTCATGATTTAGTCTCGAGTTTGTTCTTTTGGAGAGTAGTTAAGAAAGTTTAAATTACCTTTCAGTTCAAATTTAATTTAAACTTAAGTATCCATTCAGTTTAAATTAAAGTAAGTTATATAATGATGAATGAAATATGCTAGAACTATTTGGAATAAATCCCACTCTGAAAATTTAATATTTAACTGCTTATATGTTTGAATTACAAAGCGTAACCAACAAAAATATCTTGTAACCAAACTTTAGATAAAAAATAAGCATAAATTTGAGTTTTTCTTTTCCGATATTATTATTTATATTTATGTATGTTTTAAAAAATTCTTAGTAAACGAAATTTAAAATTTATTTAAAATTATTTTTTAGTAATAAATTTTTTAAAATTTTGATCAAAGAAAACTTGGCCCGTCAGCTGTTCACAGATGGTGCATGCGGCCCGCGGATTATTTGGGTGAGATCATTACTTTATAAGCTTTGTGATAATAAACTTCTCATAGTAATTAAATTTTATTTTAATTAGCCTAGCGTTATTACGTCATTCTATCTTCTGTTTTCCATCGCTTTGTCCAAACCGCTCAACATGGTATGACCGCCGTTGCACCTTCAGAAGGAAAGAAAGAAAGTGCACAAACAATCAAGCCTTACGCAAGAGTCAAACTTGTAACTTTAAAAAAGTTAAGTCTTTCTCTATTTGAACTTCAGGGACGACAACTTGAAAAGTTAATAAATAAAATTACTCCTTCATAATACCTTCATGCATTTTGACATTAGTTTTGAAGATTTAGTTTTTCTTAATCGAATTAGGGAATGTCCTTTATAAAATTTTATTTGTAATTACAAAATTATCTTCTTTAAGTATCGATAATAATTTAAAAAATTCAAAGCAAAATTTTTATTTAACAAATTGGTTAAAAAAGAATTTTGTATGAGTGCAGTTACGCATGCATATATTGAAATTCTGTGATGTAAGTAGTGTTATAAATCTTTCAGTTCTTTCATATTTCAACTGCCAAGATAAAATAACGAGTTGTCGCTTTAAATGTTTTTCTTAATTCTTATTTTCTCTATAATTTTATAAAGAAGTAAATTATTCAATAAAATTCTTTCTGAGAAGGAATTCTATAATCCTGAAACTGGAAAAGAAGTTCTTCGTTTACATACATTTGAAATTTTAAACAGATTGTAGAATACGTATATTAGTAAAATTATGCCATAAGCGAATAACTGGTTGTTATATGTTACTCTTTATGTTAAACAGTAGTTAAAGGAATGCCATAATGCCACTCCGTCAAATGAATGTTATGTAAAGATGCTGCAGGATCTATTTCCTTCTCAATCAGGGATGTTGAAATAGGATACGAATCACAGGCTTCCAACAAGTCAGGATAACCATAGAATGCATGGATTCTTTGAAGAGATTTGATTTCTTGTTATGGCGATGTCCGTCGGTTGCATTGGCCCGCTGAGCTAACATGTTGTTATAATGAGGGCACTTCAACTAATAGGTTTTTTGAACACATTACTGAACTGAAAAACACGTATTGAGGACAACAATACCTAGGACACACTAGAGCTATCGTTCTCAGTATTCCTTCATATATGTTATAACGACAGCTTCAGGGTCGCTTGGAAGATTATGTGATGTAGCTAGGATGTCATTTCATAGAGGTCATATTCACATATTCAAGAATTGTTATTGATCAAATGTCACATTCGAAACTTTTATTTCATACTGAAAATTATAAATAAAGCAGAATTGTTCATTTATGTTATCCTTTTGTGGGGTTTTACTTATTTAATTCTAAAGTTCTAACTTAGAAGACCGCGAACACTAACAAGCGAATAATCGCTTAAGTGTGTGAACAAAACACGTAAGACTTAAGAAGTGTTCACTGCCCTTTTTTTTTAGAATATTTACAATCAATTACTACTTGGAACTTTACATAAAACCTCCGCTCGGGCTTGAATTTGAATAATAAAGAATTTAAATTAAACTAAACTAGCTTAACTAAATCTATCTGAAAGGTATTGCCGAAGCTATCAGAAATCTAATTAGTTGCCTCCTAAGTGCAAATTAAATCGGCGAAGTCAAGCAAGGGCTTAAGGTATGGCCGAGCATAGTAACTAAGAAAGAACGTACCCAAAGGCAAACGCGCGCTAAGCAGGAAATCAGACTCTCTGTCTTGAAGTCGGTGAAACATCGACTTAAATAGTACTCTTATTCATTTGCATTTACGGCGTTTCTGAAATTACATTCTGGCAGCAAATTGTAAGTTGAAATTAGAATAAGATAGGAAAGATACAAAACATAAAATAATTGTTAATAAGCTTAGGATAAACGTTACAATTTTATTAACATGTTATGTATACCTCACCAGGTAATGGCAGAGATCCGTACTCTGATATTGTTGGCTCTAGAGGTTTACGCTACATGAAGTGGTTTCCTGCTTTCAGCCTTCGGGCAAGTTTTGAGACAGGAAATCAAACTCACTACAGGTCCATTTGCACAGCTCCACATCCTTCGTGGTGCAATGAGAGCTGACTGAGACAGTAGCCATCTTCCTAAAAGGAGCTGAGGCGGCCAGGCTTCGGCTCAGAATATTGATTCGTTCCTTGGGGTATGCCATATCAAAGAATGACTCATTCATGCTCAGTTGATTGATTCGGACAACAATAATAGTTAATATGCTGTGTATTAAGTGATTCTCAACCTTTGTATCCCCGTTAGAAAATGCCGCCTTCCTCCTTTCCGAAGCTTAGAAAATACATTACACAAATTTATTTACAGTTAGATTATTTTTTATCTTATTTTATAAATTAAGGGATAAAAACGATAAATACTTACAGATAATATCATAAACTATAAATAAATACATACTTAACAGGTAAATAAAAGTCTGATTGAAAGGCTGAACACATTTCCTCTCTGAAGCTATAAAATTCCCCTAGGAAAGAATTCCTAATTGGTTGAGAACATCTGCCGTCTATGTTAACTAGTATTTTCCATGTTACTATTAGTTAGATATTACAATGGCTTAGAAAGCTACGAAAAAATAGTAAATGCGTTTGTGTGCTTTTGCTTTTATGAACTATATAAATTTCTAACTTCATCTGCAAATGTCACATTTATTTTTGTGCACTGAAGTGCAGTTATCGATTATAATTTCCCAGTCCACAAATTCTGTAATATTAGGTGAATTGTTTATCTATGGAACGTAGTCTGCACCGAAAAGGTTTCTTTTATAGCAAGCATAGACTATTTAGTGTAACCTGTAAATTTAAGATATTCGTCTTGTGATCATATTGACAATTACTTCGAGAAGACTTTCTGTTATAGTTTAAATATAATTTTATTCTTGTCTCATTCTTAATTTCTTAATTCTTATTTCAAACAAAGGTTAGCCACAGCATGAAATAACTTTGTGTAAATAAGCTATATAAATTTAGATGATTACATGTTTTAGTAGTATACGGTCATTTGTAAAAATTCACTCTCGTCTACGATATCTTTATTAAGCAAAGGTAAATAAATGCAAAATAATGGGGCGTTCAGTTCTCAACATAACTATGCAAATGAGCTCTACAATAATGGGTCGTATGAAGGGATATTACAGAACATGTCTCCCGTCGAACAGCGTAGCTGTGACATAATGTTTTCTAGACCAGACAATGGGAAAACTTCTTTCATGCTCAGCCACTCAGAACGATTGTACTGCAAACGATTTGTCTCTCATTCTTATGTCTATAATGTCCACCGTTAATTATCTCAGCTCTTATCGCATCTATCGATGCCTTTCTGCGTCGAAGTAGTTATGCCATTTGTATGCGAGATAAGACTATTTTTTAAGCAGATCGAAATTTAGCCTCATATCCTATAAATTTGTAATGAGGAAACGCATAGTCATCATTTTCAGCTGCCTGCAGATGATTTGTAATGCTAATTTTCGTAAGGATTAAAGCACAAAAGAAAGCTTTCTCAACATTCTGATATCTGTACTGTTTAGCCAATGTTGTTAAGCACTGTTTTATATCAGAATTTAACTACACTCTTGTGCAAATTTAAGACAGTTTGCAACTTATATTGAAGTTATGAAAAACTAATTCATAGATTTTAATGAAATTTGCTATAAATATGCATTTATAACAGAAAAAGGTATGTAGCATTCAAAAGACATTTTAGGTACTCATTATTATCAATAAAGCTCACAGTGCAGGGATACCTAAAATCCAAGTTGTTCTATCGAACTGAAAATAAAACTAATATGGAGTAGGTGCCCTCTCATAGCCAGACAGGTTGCGCAGAGTGATGGCTTACTGGACAGTGTACTCTTGAGTAGTTCCTGTGGCAGTCGATCCCACTGTTAAAACAAGGCTTTTTAAACTCTGGGATGGTTCTCGCAGGGCGATGGGAAAATTAAATTACCCTCGCAAGAGCGTTCCAGACACGTTGTATAGGGTTAAGATCAGGAGATCTGGCTGACCAATCCATGTGGCGAATATCCTCACTTTCCATGCAATCGTCGACCAGCTGAGCCTATGCGGATGAACGTTGTCGTCCATTAACAGTAACCCATGCCCAACTGTGCCGCGGAAAAGTCGAAGATATGGCTCTAAGATGTCCTCTCTATGCCTCATAGCAATCAGGGAGCCATTGTAAAACAGACACAGGGGTCTGTGACAATCCAACATAATGTCTGTCCAAATCATTACACCCCCAACATCGCAATCATCCTTTTCCTAATGGGGAAGGAATGGTATCGTGTTCGAGGGTCTTTCCACATACAGATATGCTGAGAATCAGTGTATAGGTTGAATCTCAACTCATGTATAAAACGCAGGATGCTGAATTTTGGTCCTAGGCGTGTGTTGTCTGCACTACGCTGAATGTGCTCTCTTGTATGCTGCAGTGAGCGACACGCAACCACCGGGCCTTCTGGCATACAGTCCAAGAAGCTCTAGAAGCTTTCAAGAACTGTAGACAGTGAAATATGGGTTTCAGTTGCAGCATACAGCTCACATGAAAATTGTGAACCGTAGCAGACCTGTACCGCCGCTCTGAAAGTGTCAAAAAACGATCCTCACTCGTCGTTGTGGATCTCGGTCAACCTTGTCCAGATCTTTAGGACATGGATCCAGAATTCTGAAAATGTTTCCGCAAACTGCATACGACACTGATCATTACATTGAGCTCTGTAGCTAGCTGAGCTTATGACTGGCCTGCCTTCAATCCACCGATAATTCTGCATCTCATTTCGTCATCCACACATTCGTTGCTACTCTTTACCTTATGAAATTTACCCAACACTTGCGAGAAACTCGGCAAATGTCATGAAACAGTACGAGCACACAAATCACGGGAGTCCACTCGTGAGCATGTATTCCTACCATAATCCTAGCTCTGCGGATACGTACGTGTACGCTTATATGTTGGGCTCTGAATATTTACATGATTAGTACCTTTAGTTCTATACTTTTCGTAAAAATAGACAGACTTTGCAAATTCTCTTAATTTTGCACACGAGTGTACATGAACTGGATTTCGAATTTAAACTTTTAACGTTCGACTAAAAAAGTATAATAGAGAAATCAATTAAGTTAACGGAGCTGTTGACTAATAGCATACCGCAAATGGCATATTATTAAACTGTCTACATTGTACTTGCATGAATCTTACACTGTTATCAGACTGCAAATCACAAAAATGTACTTTTTATTTTAAATTTGTTAACCTAAGTCAAGATTCATATCAAATTAAATTTAAGGGCATCAAGCTTAAATATATACTTTTATGAAAAATTTTTAGGGGTATTTCCTTATATTAACGTCTGTTAGCAGATGTCGCTTTCCATGAAATAGTGAGCGTAAATATCCATACTGTTATAAAATAAGTATAAATTATATCGCTTGAAAGTTCTTTAAGAATTCGTTCGAATCATAACAATGCTTTTAATGCAATCATTCTAAACTAATGTGAAGGAAACCAAATCTTTGCAGCATCAATGAATGAGCTGAGAGAATGGATTGGAGCAAAAAGCCGGTAGAAGTTGCTCTAATAATTTTTATAGCAGTACTACTGGAAGCCATGAAGACATTCAGTCAATCTTACGTCGAAAATAGAAAAAGATGCACGAAATAGGACACTGAAAGCCCTGGGGGGACTAGCAGATGTAATGGAATTAACGGCAACTCTGTGTCATTTTATTACAGTTCATTAATCCCTAGAAAATTCCCTCCGTTTTAAATATTCCCTTACGTTAGATCTACAGTAACAGTTATTTAAGAGGGGCTCTGGGGGAAATTTGATCCATATGTAGGTCACTTTTTCTCTATCAGTTTGTAAACTGCTGCTGTGCTGGAGTGTTCAAAAATAAACTCTCTCTCATCATTTCAAATGAAAGGAAATTAGGTAATAAAATTCGATTTAGGACAAGAGTTTCTGAGAGGCATTCTAGAATAGAGCGAGTAACGGCTTCGACATATTATGTTTGGAGCTCTTACTTTTGAAATATTATAGACAAGAAAGAATTCAAGTATTTCATAAATTTCCGTTTCTGAATTTCTGCCATTCAAGAGCATCTTTATATCGATATACAGCTCCAGTTTAAAACATCCAAAAAGTTAAAGAAAATGCTTTGAATGACTTGCAGTTCAAATATATTTCTCCAAAATATTCTTTAAGGTCTGCTCATATCCTAATACAACCTAATCCTTTTGGCGTTTATTGAAGTGATCAGGATACAGACTCAGAATCATACCCATGTTTTCTTGATAACATTTCTATTCCTTAGACAGATGAATGAGATATGCGAGCCTGGCTTTCTTTATCCATTCTTTAATTTTCCATGATATGTGATTCATCAGAGTTACATGTTAATAAGTTACTGAATGAAAATCTAAATATAGTCATCTCAAACTTGTATGTTTTTAAGAAGAAAGCAACCACATATTATCTGTCTGAAAAGCTTTAAATGTTTTAAACATTTGAGCAATTTCTTTTGAGCGCTCTGATTTTTTTAATAATTCAAATATTTTTTAACATAGGGTGTCAACTATCTAGAAGACATAAAAGAAACTCATTATATTTTAAGTAATTCAGATTTGCTCATATTTTTTCTGTTACCTTCACAGAAAACTTAACATTTCTACATTATATATTTTTAGACTGGAGCCGTATTGAATTTTCGCTTCAAAGTAAACTGCTCATTTAATTAAAGTAAACTGTTCATTTATTAAAGTAAATTGCCCATTTCTGGATATTTCCTATTCTGTCGAAATTAAAATTGCATTAGACGGTATATTTTTAACTTTGAACTATTTCTTGCAATAGTATATTACTAGACCTCAAGGCGGAAATGACAACGGATAAATATTTCGAAAGTTTCAAATTTTAAGATTTTTATCTCTTATTTAACGGCATTGAATTGCACCATTAATAAATTCGCACCATTAATAAATTCTAATTCGCATTTGTCTGGAAAATCTTAAAATTTTGTAAAAGTGTGTAATTTTGGTGTCTTATTATAATTTTTACAACGACAGAATAACGTTATCTGTAATAACAATGGGTTAGAAACGACATGTTAGAAGAAATTAGTATTGACGAAGCAGTATTGGTGAAAATGTCAAAATCGGAATACAAAATCGCTAAATATCGAAATTACCATCAGCATGTCATTTTTAAGAACATTATTTTAAACCGTAGGCACCATAAAAAACTGTCAGTTTCGTTTCAAAATAATATCTATTGTAAACTATACTGAAAAATTAAAAATATTACTGAGTATATATTTAATAAAGATTCTTTAATAAGATGGACAGCAAAGGAGTCAATTTTAAAATGTCTGAAATAAGAAAAGATACAAAATATAAAGAACTTTGTTGCCATGAACTTGCCTGTTATTAAATTATTTATGATGGATATGAATTTATATTTAAATCATATTGCTAATGACTAATATGAGCTACATGGCTGTACTTCAAGTTTAATCACTTATTAAAAGTTTTATCGTGGTTGTTATGGTTGCAAAATGATATACAGCACAATTGTTTTAAAGTACGTTGGTAATTTTTTCAGGAAAGCACTTGGAAGCTATATCTGTTTTAAATTTCTGAAGAATTCTCATCGGAGAATTCACCTGTAATCATTTACATATAATTTTACATACAAAAATACGAAATTCGTATGCAACCAGCCTATTATGTCATCGACATTCTAACTCAGAGAAAAGTACAGTTATTACCAGTATTTTGTTCATGAATATGTTGAAAATGCACTTACGTGTCAGAATCACTGCTATTTGTACAATGCAACGTCAAGATATTACTAGCTGTATTCAAATTTATATGTTTGAAGATCAATTTCATGCTAAAATGCTGAAGATTTATTTCAACTCCCGCATTTCTTCTGCGTTTCAATACTCTATTTTCATCGAAATACGCTTTGGTCTTTGATTCCACTAATTACTTATGAAACATTTATGTTGCAGTTCATATTTAACATATATGGTGCTTTTGTAAAATGGTTTCTTACCCCTTCATTTTTCAAGAAAGTTTCATGTAAAAAATTTCACAAGCACTTCTCCCGGATATGGAACCTAGGGAGAGAGTAAACGTAGGGTACTTGAAAAATACCACTTGAATTTGTAAAACTGCGTAGGATATCCTCTTACATGTGTTATATAACCCGAGCCATTGAACATTGAAATACACATTGCGTTTTCAATAATGAGGAAAACGTATCTTATTACAATCAGAAGACTCCGATTTTCGGTGACGTAGATTAAACATGCTGTACGTTTGCTTTCATGTATTAAAGTGCTTTCTTTTGGAACTTGTAAAAGAGTAAATGATCATATCATTGCTATAACATAGTGCTGATGACCTGTATTTAAAAATTACTGTCTTTATTAATATGCTATGCCGTGTGTTCATAGTAAAAAACTCATTTCGAATGGCATCTCAAAACTGCTGGAGATTGCCATGTTGAATTTAAAGTCTGTGATGAAATTTCAATTACAGATTAAATTATACTTCAGTTTCAAAGTAACGAACATCCTTCCTCTTTTGTACTAGGAATGGTATGCCAATTTTAAACCCTTCTGTACATTTTTGTTGCACCATTCTGTGTACTAAATCTTGTAACTGTGATTTAATCATTATCAAAGACAGATTGCCGCAAACTTTCAATTTGAGATTTCGACTACATGTGCGTAGCCTTAGAATTAAAAAAAATGGTTAAAAAAACCGGTGAAATTTTTCATAAAATTCCTGTCAGTGCGTCATTCCGCATTTTTTAACTTCCTTAGATGGAAGAGTGCCGCATTTCCCAAAACTTAAGAAAAAGAAAACGAAAATAGCGTTATCATCCTCTGAAATGTTGTGAAATTCTAACAGGAGAACGAAGCAATTCTGACATAACCAGTTTGAAAGACTTTCCTTCTCAGTCCAACCTTTTTATTAAGACGGAAACGTCACTTTTTAATCTTGTCTCCTTCATCAAACAGCCACAGTTTCCTTTTTGAGCTTTATCTAACATAGCGATTTTGATCTTGATAGAGCTGAATAATGCTCATTATTCTCTTTATATTTAAACAGTAACACAACAAAATGCTAATACAATATATCAGTTCTTGTTGATATAAATGGTCATTATAGTGCTTTTCTTGTAACTATGCATATCAACAATATATGCATCTATTAGTATGTACTTAGTGTGTTTACCTATGAATACATACATTAAGGTACAGTTGCTTTGCATCTTATATGATATAAATAGCGCGGTTTTGTTTGGACTTAATTTCAAAGTATTATCCGCGCTGAAATTTATTATAATGTTTCCAGTGTTTTATTCCCATATGCGTTTAACTTACATATCTTTTATTTAATGATTATTTTTAGTATTTACCTCTTATTGCTTTCATCGGTCAGTCTCATAGGCTCAGATAATAACCCTTTTTCTCGCATCCTCAATATCATCTGGCTAAAACCTGAAAAAAAAGATCTTCTGAATAACGCAAAAATTAGCTCATAAAGAGACTTCGAAAAATGGATGTAAGGTTTATTTTATTAAATATCGATCATAGCCATGTAGCCTGAAGTATGGTGTTTATCGAACTAAAGTAAAGAATTTTGTGAGAAGCATTTCGACACCGCGGATGGAAAAGTTCCATGAGTATCCAATTGTAGCGTTTTATATGGTCGGCGTAAAGCTAAAATTTCAAGTCAGTAAAATATTTGTTATACATTTAGAAGTTGGACATTAAAATATTCCATAAAATTTACACTCAAAATTCAAGCAGCTGTATTAAAGAACAAACTGGACTTATTTTTGTTTGATGGTGACATTCACTTTTCTTATTCGTTCTAAAATTTAGGGAGCAACTAAAAGAAAAAATTTTCTGAAAAGAATTATAATTCTTTAGTATGGAAGTAGTATTAGTTACCGAATTTGTAAAAGTTTGCGTAAAAATGTTGATTACCAGCATTTTTTTACGTTTGCATTTACATTTTGCATTAAACTTAGCAAAAGCTTAATGAGCATCTTGGTAATTAAGCATTTTTGGCATTACATGATGCATAAACAAATTTTGAGTTTACTGAAATATGCTGCACACAGTGCTGAAATTCATTTCTTAAAATTCTCTATTTTCGTAGACTTCTTTCATCATTTAAGTTTAACTTCCTTAAAAATTTACTGTTCCTGTTATAAGAAATGAAGCCTGTCACTACCGTTTTGCACACCCTATGTTTCATGATCAAGAAAATGTCCTCATATGTTAAATCTTAGTAGGAAACTAGAGGCTGCACTGGTTTGTGTATGAAATATTATAGCAAAAACTAGTCAGAAGAGTTTGTGAGTGCTGCTGTGTCAAAGAATATAAATCCCTTGGGTGATAATTATGATATTAGGCTACCCAGAAAAATCCGTTTTTATAGAACAGACAAGAAAGTTACCAAATACAATTAGAATAGCAGTTATCTATTAAGCGATAAGATTGCTACGCTTGTTCGGGGCAAGAAATGTGGAAAATTAAATCTGGTAAAAACCATTAATCTTCTGCTGCTAGCTGGGGTTACAAATCACTTAAAAGCGAGGACGCGCTTGAGAAAGCGATTATTCCTTACATTTTCCTCCACTTAAAGGGTTACAAGAAGTGGTATGAAATCCATTCGAACAACTCAGCTCTCTTCCATCAATCTTTTACTTTGGTCGCCACTATAGAGATTATTAGGTATTTAAGACAAAGAATAGAAAACAACAAGTGGTATACCTCGGAAGTCAAACTATGGCCTTTAAATGCTAGCTCGATAATCCCTTACAGCATACACGGGAAATTATGATAATTTCTTATGAGACGACGCACCTTCTCTTTGAACTTTCTGGTGCAAGTGCATTTCCATGAGGAGGTGATACTAATTATAGCTGCATAAATAGTTAGATACTGAATTTTTAGTATTAGTTTAGTATTAGTCAACAATTTTAAAACTTCGATAAGAATTAATACTTAAATTCCCTCAGGCTGAGCAGCTTGTTATAATATTTGGATCGTAAATATTGAACCATTATGGACAATAGCAGTAGTTTATCAATCGTAATAAAAGCAGTAACGTTTAAATAGCTGTTTTTGCTTTGTAACTCTACCATGAATAATTACTAATAAACGTTTTAATTATTTTATTGTTTTAAACAACTGTGTTGATTTAAGCTCTTTCTGGTTAACTAAAGCAAATGTTAGGAATGGTAAACGTTATTCTGCTCTCAAATGTTTTCTGTAGCACAAAAAGCGACATTATTTACTACCATTATTAAAGTACTTTCTACCCAAGCCATAGCTCCCCCTCCCGCAGATGTGACCTTAAATGCGCATCCATAATGCGGAAAGAGGTTACATTTGTTTGAATGCACAGATGGCAGAAGCGCGGGTTCTTGAACTGTTTTAAGCAAAGTATCCAACGAATGAAAACTCGTTTTTCATTTTTGCAGCTGCAGAAAAAACGAATTCATTTACATGGCGCGAGTGCAGAGTTAAAACTAAACCAACGCATCACCTCTGCCCGAGTTGATCGAAGATGCTAACGACTGACCTTTCGGCTCTCTCATCCCTTTCTACTCACAAAAAGGTGGAAAAATTGGTCAGCGGTTTTAAGGAAGGAGAAATACAGGACGATCATCCGTTTCAAATTTGGATCACGTTGTTTTTGCCTGCCTCAGGTGAAATGAAACAGAATACTTCGGTTTCATTTACTGTTAAACTCAAGTAACCTATTGCTTTCTCATCCGAAAAAAGAAGCCACGAATTTTAACTTTTAGATTAGACAAAACCTAGCCTCATATAATGGTTAGTTTAATGGAAAACTCCATGCATTTCTAGGGAATCTGATATTTATCTCTCTTCCTTAGGAAGCAAAGTCATTCTGCTATATTTCTGCATAAATGTAGCACCTAAATAGATGAAATAAAATAATTTATTAATAATAGAATCAGCAGTAACTGTAGCTTTATTGATCAAATCGGGCAGAAATAAAAGATAAAAACGTTATGAGCTAATTCTTTTAAGCAGTTCCAAAAGAAATGGTTATTAACTAATAGAATTTCGGATGTGTAGGAAGGCTTGGAGGCAATCTTGTGCACCACTAATTTTTAGCGCAACTAAATATAAAAAAATAATTAACAGCTCAACAAAAATACGCTATGGATGACTTTTTAATTATTCTTTTTTTTTTTTTTTTGAAAAATACGGTACTGTGTTTAAACTATATTCTAACAATTTTGACCAGACTCAGAGACCGAAACTAACCAGAATTCGACCATAATTGAATTTTGTTTAATTTTAAGTATATTGCTGTGTGAAAATCGTTGCCAGATTTTGTAAATAAATGAAAATAATGAATATTTTCTAATAAGAATTGTTAAATTTTGTAATAAACATTCCCAAATGTAATATTGTACTCTCTTTTTCTTTAATTTCCTATTTGAACTTTTCTTAAATGCGACTTAAAATGAGCATATAACCGTACCATAAAAAAATGGACAACATTTCTTTTATTTATTCAAGTATATTTGCAGATGGACAGGGTCAAAACTATGGATTTCAGTAATCAGTGATTCCTCATCACTTCATATATTAACTAAGAATAAAAAAAAAAATGTTTTTCAGAGTGAGATTTCTATAAGCTTTTTTCATAAAATATGTAAATCACATTATCGCATCATTCCTATACGGTGAAGGATATTTAAAGTTATAAATTAAGACAGTATAAAATGAGCTGCAGGTTACACGTAACAGTAATAATAAATTACATCAACAATACATATTATTAAAATAAAAAGTAAGAAATAGAATAACCTAATATAACATGTATTATGACAAAAAGTGGAAAGACTAGATTACTGAAATCTCTAATATAAAAAATTGAGTATTTATAAATGGTTTCCGAATTTTCTTTTCAAAGTGAGTAAGTTGAATAAGCAAACATCGGACCAAAAAAAACAGTAATAATACATTTTTATTCTTGTGAGTAAAGCAATTTAACGCTGAATACAAACACGTATTATAAGTTTTAGTACCTGTTTGAAGCGTGCTTCTAATGACCCTACTAAGATAAGCTTGAATTTTATGGGCCCTGAGTAGCCCATAAAAATATTCCTTATTTTTTCTGTACAAAATTTAATATCTCCACATGAATAGCATATAAATTAGATATATTTACATCCCAATTTGTTTTACATGGAATCATATAGCGAATATACAGAGCATGGAGAAAAGGTCGATGTTTTCTTACGTAAGAAAGTTCAGCAGTCTTTTAAACTCCCTTCTAGCTAAGTAACTGTGCGACCTTGGACCTGTTCTCGCCGTCTATAAAAAAGGTATAAATAACTCCCAGAGAGTTTTAAAATTGAATTCTCAACCTTTTCTCTCCACTGTTTAATTGATTTATTTAGATGATTTATTTTCTCTTCTACTTTTGATCTATCTCAAGACCTTTCCTCACTATCAATCTTAGAAACAGATGAAAACGTGATAGAGTAATCATAGAAAACACTGCAGTAAGCGGATTTAGTGACAATATTGGTATTCAGATTTCTTGAAATAAATAAATTGCTAAAGTTGTCATTTTTATATTCTAAAAAAATGTAAAATAAATGAGCTTTAAAATGTCTCAGATCTGAATTCTCGAATTTTTTACAGAGGAAAATAATGGCAAAAATGTCGTTAATTAGTATTAAAAGTTTTTAATAATAAATAAAGATTTTATATGAAATATGCTTTTGTAGCGGAATAAAAAAACCAATTTAATAATGTTGTTTTTAAAAATGCATCTGTGTTTAATTAGAAATGCAAATAAAATTTAGTAAATAAACTAACATAATTAAACATATTGAATCTTGAAGCTCTTTTCTCACTATAATGTGCCAAAAGACACTTTTTAAAGCAAAGGAAATTTAGAGGGAAAATATCATTTCGAGCGTTTACGTAAATAAATAGAAACTTTGCAGAAAATTTAGAAAAATCAAAACATTGTTTACTTTAAGAGCTCTTAAAAGCTTACCAGTAAAGCTGTGGGTTGCATGAGGTAATTCTGCAATCGAGGTACCACTGAAAGGACAACATTCGCATTCGTTTTTAAAGGAATGCTATTATTGTATATCAGAAAACTAAACTTTTCAATGTGTATAGCTAAAATGTTTAACAACTGTCTAGGTAAGGATTCAATAAATTCGAATGACGAAAAAACACGAAGATCTGAGGTTTTGAATAACTACACTTTTTTCAACTTTCATGAGTTTTTCGAAGATTCGAATGTTCTATTCCTAATAAAATGTTTAAATAAATGTCAGGAAAAATATAACTGAATGATAGTTCTCATGCGGCTGTAAAAAAGGTAAACACTAATTTGAAAAGAGAAGTGATACAGTTTCATAAATCTGTGCAGCAAATGTACCTGTTTACTTGTTTCTTGTTGCAATTTACCTGTTACTCCTATAAAAGCGTACTTAAATATTAATATCACTATGTTATAAATAAAATGTAATTATTATGTTTGTATGAATTTTAATATGGACTTCTTGGTTACATATCAAGAAACATTTTCGAGAATTATTATGAATGAAATACCTGTGAAATATTTTCATTCCATTTTTGGGTAAATTTCTTTTCATTTTATCATATCTTTATGTATTGTAATTCTTTTTATTTATTAAATATCTCATTTACATTTTTGAGAAATATTTTATGAATTATTTTTAAATAAAACGTCGAAAAATATTATTTATTTTTCGTCCTTTGTATTGCATTTATTTAAATTAAGTGACTTGCAGATAAAAATAACATTAAGATCATTATTAATATTTTTGTTAAATAGTTTTCTTTCTTTCTTTCACAGGTAAGAATTTTGGAAACTCTCTGAGGATAGACACATTTAGCAGTATTCTGAGTTAATCCATTTACATTTTCACAAAACACATACCATTACAGGTAATGAGTATCCATTGTTTTATCCTTGTTGAGGTATTCCCTTCTACAAACTTGCTGCTTTTGTCAGACGTATAAAATAATCTCTGTTTATAGCACACTGATCAAATTTTAACTATACT
This sequence comes from Stegodyphus mimosarum, assembly GCA_000611955.2. Classification (NCBI taxonomy): domain Eukaryota; kingdom Metazoa; phylum Arthropoda; class Arachnida; order Araneae; family Eresidae; genus Stegodyphus; species Stegodyphus mimosarum. The sequence continues at coordinate 411,721 of KK114439.1, forward strand.
AAAAAGATCGCAGAACAGCTATAATATGTTCAGGCAGTTTACAGAAATATTAGAAACAGTACATTTTCCAGTTTTAATTACATCCTTTTCTCTAAGAAGTTTAAATTATTTTGTATCCTATAAACATCTGGACAATCTGAAGCTATGAAGTGATTCGAACAGTATCACCAATACAGACAACAAAGATCTAAGAGACAATAAAGATCTAAGAGACAATAAAGATCTAAGAGACAATAAAGATCAGTGCAGCGAATTTCAAGATATTTTCTGAAGAAACAAAGTGTTTCGTTGAAATGTATTCCAATAAAAGGCGTTGAATCATATCAGTTCCAACAATCACAATCAAACTAATAACGATATTGAAAATTTATTCCGATAGCGATATCGTAAAAAACTAACCCTATGACATACAAATGGTTTTTTACATGCGAACAAACCGTGTTCTGTACTACTCTAATTGGGATTATTGCTACCGATAGCGTGCACCTTGCACAAAAACAAAAAATCTGATGTGTACACCACATGACTTGTAAGGGATATTGTAAGGGTATGCTGCATTTCAATTAAACTTATGTCCTCGAATTTCATGAGAGATATATTTCTCATTCAATTATTTCAGTTCTTATTTCGCAAAAAGGCAGAAATACATAAAACTGCAAAATATCTTTATTAAAAATGGAAAAATATAAGGCATAAATGCAGTTAAAACAATTTAAACAACAATTTTTTCAATTAAAATTAGAGCTTTTATGCAAAACGTTAAGTTTTTAATTTTGGTCTCACTCGGCAAAAAGACACTGAAGGCATAGAAACAGACTAAAATAGCATACCTGTATTTTCCATATTTAGCTTCCATGACTCTAATTATGCCAAGGTGCCAAGTTTTGTAAAAAGTTTTTAAAAAATTAGCTCTCAAAATTTTAGCTAGTCAAATGTTAATTGAATTTGGTATATATTTATTAATATCTCTTCTTTTTATTAAACTTACTTGATTCCTTCTTTCACAGTTCGAAATTTAGATCCAAATAAAATTCGCAGCCATTAAATTTGTTATGTCTTTAAAATTTGTATTACTAATTTATTTTTAAAATGTTTTCGAAAACAATTTCGATTATATGCTTAAAGTAAATGCATTTCTAGGCATACATGCAAAAAAACTTTTTTTTTATTCAAAATTTTCCAAGATGTATATGAATTTATGTATTGGCGGATTTTGAAATTTGGCATATATCTTATAAGCGATAATAAAGCCAAACATGGCTTACGCACTTTGTTAAAATTACTTGAAAGAATGAACGATGTACCTTCCTTTCCGCTCATGCGCAGTGAAAAAAATGGAAAGGAAAATAGGTTAGTATAAATCAAGAATTTCGCTAAATGAATTATTCTTGGCGCAAACTGAAAAACGTACTCCAAGATAAATTTTTGAATTTCGAGATAAGTTTTTCACTGAATTGTACAGAACTTAACGCAAAATTTGAATCATTTGAACGTATAGTTGAAATATGGAAAACGAATAGGTATGCTATTTCAGGAAAAATCCGATTTTGTCTCAAAATACATATGTTAGAACAATGCTATATATAAGTATAGTGTACATCCTAAGTCACGCTTTGGAGACATAAAGAACGCAAGTGAAGTTTCGTCAGTCGCCCAGTAGAACGGGAGATATAGAACTGTCCTTTTTTTTTCTTTTTGTGGGAAGTGTATAGCATCCTCCATTAGCAAAAGACTGAGTAAAATATATTTGCTTCTTGTCAAAATATCTCCCTCCTTGAAATTCATTTTTTTTGAAAATCCTCCTTCTGTACATATATTTATTTATTTTTATAAATTTTTAAATATTATAGACTTTCAAACCATCATGCACCTTTTTGAATGTGAGGTACTTTGCACTCTCTAACTTAAATGCCTTTTCTTCTCTAATTCACTGTGTGTTCCAAAAAAAAGTGCTTTTGACTAAATAATTATGGAACGATTTGCCGTAGGCTTATAGATTAATTTTAATGAATGATTATAATATGGTAGATTCGGCTTACAAAAATTTTGAATCATTATATGTTTTATGAAAAAAAATTAAGTTTTTTATATGGAAATTTTATGAAGTTAATTAGTAACAATTAGTAAATCGTTTCTTATCCAGGTAAAAACATTTTAAAAAGAAACTACGCTTTAAACATAAATTTGGAACTGTAACAACTCTTAAAGTATATGACTTAAAATTACCTTTTATCTTATGTAAAGGAATAGTTTTTTTCTGTTGCAAAATGTAGCTTTTTGAAAACTGTATTAAAACAAATTTATATTTTCGAATTACGTGCATAGCTGAACTGGCTATGAGAAATAATTTTTGTCGTTACTTTTCATTTGTATTTAATATTCAAAAAAATTTTAATTTTACATAATTTTTATTAAAAAGTGTCACGTGACCCAAATTATTACAATATTACACCTTACTTATTTCTCAAGCTGGAATTTTGTGTCATTTGAAGGACATTCTAAGAAAGTGACACTTTTATTTTGAAACGTCTTTTTAAAGCATCTGCTTAATAGTCATTCATCTTTATCGTGCACTAATTCATTAAAATAAAATTTCATTCATAAATTAACAAAAATAATTACTTTCAAAATAATTTCTTAAATCTATGCAAACGTAAACTATCGAACCAGTAGTTATTCAAGCTTGGCAATGCTCCATTCCGCCTAAAATTGCGAGGGAGAAAAAAAAAAAGAAAACTTCAGCACAGTTTTTGAATATTTAAAAGCACTTTTTATGTTAATGCTATTAAATGTCTTACAGTCTTAAAAATAAGAAATAACTTAGCTGTTCTTATTCATTGTATATTCGAGTATATTCATTGTTGTTTTTGCAAAAGCTTGTAAATAAATAAATAAAGAATCAGGAGACATATAAATATAAAATAGATTTATTAGGATTAATCTCGCTTCAATATGCTCGTTTTCACTCCCCACATTTTGCCATATACGATATTTCGTAAACAGAGGTTAAATATTTTCTAGAGAATGACGTTTATATTTGAAAATGTAGATTTTTCTCATATGACCAATTATTATAATAGCAGTGCCGAGTATTTTAGGCTCATAAATTAGAACTTTACTTCCTAACAATAATAACTGGGCTTATAAACCAGAATTGCATGACATGCTAGAGGACTTGTGAAGAAATTTTTATGCAAAAGCAAAATCATTATGATTAATTTGCTTTTAAAAAACTTCTAATACCTGAAGAATTTTGCCCCATGTCATTGTTTAAATTTCCAACATATTATTACTAACAATGTGAATTTCGGAAAGGTCTTGAACTACATACTTTTTAAATAATGTCATGTGATCAAGATTCTTGCAGTCTTACACAATTAAAATTGGATTAATAGCTCTAAATCCAAACTTTAACAGATCTCTGGTAGTATTCCTTTCTTCCTTGAAATTATAAGAATTTTTCATAAAACATTTAGGTTTTCATACCTCACAAAATGTGTTAAAAACAGGGCCATTAATAAATTTAAAGAAATGAAATAAAACGCATTCGAGTGAGAATTAAATCGAAATATAAATAAATATTTATAAAATGAAGAAAGCGCAAAGTAAAAGGCAGTTTGAAACCTAATCCATTTGCAAGCTGGAAGCAGCCATAAATGGGGGTAATTATGCAATATATATTTAAAAAAACTAGTACATAAACAATTCGTTCTACATTCAATTCAGAATAGATATATATGAAAACCAAACACCAAAAGCACATGGCAACCTTGAAGAAAAAGGTGGAAAAACTTGCCAAAAGCAAAACTGAAATAAGAAATTTAAATCTTTCACTTGCATCGTCATCAGGAGGTTGTTTCAATGATTAATAATAGAATATATTATTAATCATTGAAACGTATAATATGCGTATAATATAATTATATATAATTGTCTCTAATTCTGATATTTCATTTCTTTAAAAACTCCAAGATATTGTCAGTACTTCCAGTAAAGGGATTTCATGCATTGTCAAAATAAAGGAGTATTGTCATTTGGGAGAAATATTTGCTGCAAGCCTTGTACCTCAAATAATTAAATGAGGCAAATATACACCAAGTCTTAAATAAATAAGTGTTTTTTTTAATTAAATGAGTACACAAATCTCTATGTGGCATTATTTTACGATGTAATAATATCACAGCAAAATATTTCCCTCAGCATTTGACATCACTATTTTGAATAGCTGGATTTAAATCTATGATTTCGTTCTTTATATCGCCTATTTTTGGAGGACTAGTTTTTAAGCTATTAAGCTGAACAAAATTTCTTACTTCTTCAGGTATCAAACTGCAGTATGTTTACGAAGGTACCATGCAAATTTTAAAAGCGTAAAAATTCTAAACTATTGAAAAATTGCATAATTGAAGTTTTCTAAAATTCAATGATTTATTTTTATGTTTCTTACTTTTTATTCAGTCATTCATTTTATTTTATTACTTATTTATCTATTGACATATTTGAAAAAGTAATTGTAAATTCTTCAATGTGTTAGAATGCAATCTAAAATATTATCAGAACACCATCAGACGTTTTATTTTGCCACTATCCAGGTATGGCCATTCCACGTGATATAAGATTTTTTCATTTTTTTTACTTTTAATACAGCATTGCTTATTGCGAACTCAACAATTCAAAAATAATATACATGCTTCATAAAAATTAAACTTTCATTCTTCTGTTGGTATAATTTATAATATTCGGGTACTTAACACTATATAATATTATATGCCTTTATTAAGGAAATTTTCGTTATTTTCTTACAGTGCAAACTGAATTAAATAATTAAATACTCGAAAAACAATGAATTCAGTCTCACTATAAACTTCCAATATAAAAGAAAAAATGTATGGAATTTTTTGCGAAGCGCGAACTCTAGTTTTTACATCTCTCAGTTAGTTAAGCAATGTATAGTTTAAATTTGAAAGCTAAATTAAGGAACCTATGCATTTCGAAGGATCTTATGCCTGTTCAACAGAAACACCTGCCGAAGGCGTGAATGACAAATGTCCAAGTAGCGTAAAGTAACGTATCGTAACTGCAAGAGACGTAAAAATTAAATTATTAAGCTGTACTCGTCTCTAACACCAAAATTAGCTATTTAATAGAAGTTTCTGAGACCATTGTTTATGACCATATTGCTTGAAAATATGTTAAATTTTTAAAATAGTTTTGTGATTTAGTTTTCAAACAATACATATTTGATAGAAGGTTCAACTAGAATTCAGTTTTTTGGTTGAACAAAACGACTTCTTTTAAATGGCCAAAGTTCCGTTTGATTCGTGTCGCATCAGCTACTAAGTTCCTCCGATTCTCCCAAGAGACAAAAAAAAGCAAATAAAAAAGGGGAGAAAGGACTGCTCTTTTATCTAGGTAAATGGGTCGGGAATGCACTCCCTAAGCTTCGAATTCTGACATTGACGGCCGGAGCGTAAATTATATATCCCAAACGAATTAGCCCGCGGTCAGATCAGAAATGGGGAAAGTGGAACTTTACCCTCTTACACGAAATATCTTAAGTTTTATTTCTGTTTTATATAATGATAAAAATTATTATATACAGCGTTCTCGATAGTAAATTAGAATAAATTACTTACACTAGGATTAGAATTCGCCCACAATTATTCATGTTGTTTACAAGATGCATGGAAGTTTAACTTTTCTTCTTCTCAGTCTTCAAAACAAAAGTCATTGTTTGATCAAACAGAAATAAAGATGCATAGTTTGCAACGCTACACTTATTGGCAACCATTTCTTCCTGACATCAAAGACAGAAGCTGAATTAAAAAAATAAAATCTAATACTCTCATATAACCTTTAAAAATAAGTAAATAAAATTTTAATATTTCCTCTTAAGTTTTCCCACTTTGGCAAAATATAGATTTCCGGTGACACTTTTCGTATATGAGAGATTTTACAGGAAAGGCTTATAAATCCCAATAGCGCAAAACGGAAACGCATATAGTATATGTAATGCAATTAATTTATGTTGAAAAGTCTTTGAACTTCTCCAAGCTTTCAGAGAAACTAACAAACCATACCCAATTGCTGTTTAAATATAAAATATCATTGAAATAAATAATGCTACAATAAACATACAGTTTATATGAATAGCAGTTACTTATGTTCAATTAGAGTCAGCCGTAAAAACCAGAAACAGACAAAGATGAACTATTCATATCTTGTTATCATTTCCATAAGATCACACGTCCAGAATACGACCCTGCCTGATCAAAGATGTAAAATCAAAATTTAATGTACTATTTTTGTTGCGAAGGACTTTAAGAAAGATTGTACGTTTGACTGTCAAGACTGACATGTTTTTTTCCTACCATGTTATTCCTCTCAGGCATTCGAAATATCTCAAAAAACCTGCCTTAAACCTATAGGATAATTAATCATATTTTTCTACAATCACTGTACTTAAAAACTCAATCATACTTTTGCTTTTCATCTTTCTTTGTAAAGGTAAAAATTCTTTTCATATTTATTTCATTAATCGAAAAACATGCCTCGTGAATGTGAAATTTCTTTAAGCTAGGAATAGGTGCATTCTATTTAATTTGAAGCATTTAGCTACAAAACAGATCAATTGCTTCTATTATTGTATTAGCAATAAGTAAATATTGATGGATAATGGCTCTATTCCCCACCCAAAAAAATCGAGCAATAAAACGATTTTTTAGATGCCGGAAATTTTAATCAAATATGGCAGGAAGTGAAGGAAATGTTTTACATTCCATCTTTTAATTATTTCCTCATACGTATGTAAAAACGTTATCTTTTTCTCCGAATCTCAGGCGCCATTACAATCACAGCGCGAAATCGAGAAATATAAATTGTTCACAAATTGCTTCTTATCTCTTTCTTTGCCATTTTAAATAAGCCTCAGGCACAAGTCTGTCTTCAAACGACACGAGTTACTGTAATCTTGATAATTGAAAACGTTTCCTAGATCCAATTTTCTGCCCAAAATCTTTCGTTTATTGTGTTGTCATGTTTTATTTGTTTTTCTGCGTCATTTACGTTTTAACATCACTGATTTCCGTCATCTGATGTGTAGGATCTTGTTTTTCTTTGGCTCTACTTTCTACAAAGTAAGAGTTATCATTTTCTCGCTTGAGTAAATTTTAAACATAGTATACACACGTAATTCTTCACGCTCGTTTCGTAAGCATTTTAACAGGTAATTTTATTTATTTATTAGTTTGATTCAAAGATTTTTTATGAAAGACTGTAAAATGTAACCCTGAATTCTAACTGGAGTAGAATTTCTAAAATTCGCACTAACTGGGATATCTGCATCTTTTATTATTATTATTATTATTATTTTCTGTAGACTGATTTACTATGAGCTGCCTTCTAATTGCCGAGTTGATAAGACAGCTGAACCCTTGCAGTTCGAGGAAGGTTCGAAACGTGGCGAATGGGCTGCCTGCGCGGGCATTTTCGTTGATTTCCATATTTAATGTGACAACGAGAATATTTCTCTCAATACCCCACCAATGGCCGAAGGATAACTACCGGTAAATATTGGCAGTTCGATCTCAGGAGGATGGGCTAGTGGCATAGTTGGTTTTCTGTATATGTAACTTGCATATGAGCCAGTTTTCCTCAGAAAGTCCTTCGTGAAGTCATCTCTTTTCTTAAACGAAGAGCCTTCGTGGATTTATCACATTCAAATAACCTACCCTGACCTTTAGAAAGGAATCTACTGCGGCATCTCTTGTCTTAGAAAAGCTGTCTTTGCATTCTCTGCCAGAACCACTTAAATCAATAGACAATTATTCTGAAATCTAATTGAAGCAATTTTATTTTTTCTTTCACATATTTTTATTCTTCAGATTAAAAACAAAAGTAAAAATGTTTTTATTTTGAGAAAAGAAAGAAGAAGTACTCTTTTCTTTAAATGAAACTAAGTAATAAAATTATTATATTTACCTAAATCTGCGCCCTATTTTTCTTTTCACTACCAAAAATAAATAAATACATAAATAAATAAAAATAAAAAAGATTGTATTTGTTTAAACTAAACACAGAGTCTTGTTTTCATTTTTATTGTTCTAAAATAAAACAAGGAAATGATGTTTTATCTGACCAAAGCAAAGTGTATAACCTGTTTTTATTCAACTAACACCAGATAAAGATGTTTACCTTTCCTTAAGATAATAAAATTTAAAATATTATTAATTTTTATCTTATTTTATAACAATATTAACCTCTAAATACAGAGAGAATGGGGAAATTTTTTTATTTTAAAATATTGAAGTTAATTGGTTTTGCATCACTATTTCAGTATTATGTTTCTGATCTATTTCTTTTAAGGGAATTTTGGTTTATTAAAATTTTATTGGATTGCTATACGAGGTTTGTAAGTAAGGCAATGACAGTGGTCATGTATCATTCCACACAGAATGTGAAAACAGTTTCTCTTTACAGGCACCAAGATCAACCTATTGTATACCAAGAGAGTTCTAGTTGCAGCTTCACAGAGTTCACATATATTGTAATAATGGTTTTCGTGATGTAAAGTTTCTTCGTTCTTCTCGAAAATAATTTATTTGAATTTGAAGCAAAGATGAGCCGTGAAGTTCTTTTTAAAACTGAGGACAATGCAATGGCAATTTTGGCAAAAATTCAACAGCCCTATAGAAACTATCTTTATTGAAAACAAGTTTTTATATAATTTAAACCTTTTTACAAGGCCAAGAATCATCAAAAGCTGATCCTCGCTCCAGAAGGCCACGAATAAAAAACATCTGATGAAAATGCGGTCATAATCGGAGACCTTGGCGAACAGATCATCAGCTGATTGAAATCGATAGCAGAAAAGTTAAATTTAAATCACACAACTGCTCCTCAAATTTTAAAGAATGCTGCTTCATCATGACCCCTGTAACACTGCGCTTTCCGTGACGATGCTTTTTAGCTAAGCCCCATTTCCTTCTGATTTTTGCCTGTTCCCAAGACTGAAATCTCATTTGAAGGGACACCACTTTGGAGCAGCAGAAAATATTAAAGATGCCGTGACGGACCAGTTGAAGATCATTTCAGTTTCGGCGTTTCAGCACTGCTATGAAAAGTGGACACAACGACTCAAGCAATGTGTGGCTTCCAGATGGAGTTATTTTGAAAGTGATAAAGTGGGTTTGTAATTTAAATGTATATAAAAGTGTTCCTAGAAAAAGTCTCCTTATTTAAAGACCTTTTACCTAAAGCCATAAATATTTTATGTTTTATATTAAATTAAAACGCCTTCTTCTCGGTTGACTGATGTGACTCTGAAAAATGAGAATAAAAGAGGCAGAACAACTTAAAACTTCACAAGCTGTGATGTTAAAAACGTTAATATAAAGGGCTGCAGGGCTGCAAAAACTGTAAATAATTAGAGAAAATGTTTTCAGGATAAGCAGAATGTAATAATATTCAGAGTAATTTTCATTTTCTGAAAAAGTAAGTATTTTTTCTTTCTTAATCAACAGATTAAAATAATGGCAAAAATAGGAAATCGTTTTCGAAAGCAGTATTTTTTAATTGCTTCCTTTAGATATAAATTACTCAATACTCAACACAGGTTCCTTGGGTAAAAATTGCGCATTTTATAATAGGTTCATCTATTTAAGCATCTCTTAAATTATGGTTCACAGACTTATGGCTCTACTTTAAAAAGTGTATCAAATATGGTAGACTGTTAGATGACACATTTTTATTGGTAATATTTATCAAAAATATATTTGTAAGGATTCCATATAAAAATTTAAATCTTGAATCCGAAATTAAAAATAGTGACTTGCTTATTTGGTATTCTAGACATTAGATTTATCAGTACAACGTGCGTAGTTTCAAAAATGAAACAACATATGTTACGCAAATGTAGACTTCCAAAATAAGGAATAAATATCCCAAAAGTCCTCCCTCATAATATTCATACAGACGGTTTAAAAGCCCGATAAAATTGATTGCATTATATCTAGTAAGTGAAATTTCGTTGATATGGAATTTCATCGAACATTTGCGATTTTTTTTTATGCATTGCTCCCTTTAGTATTGCCCGCAGGAAATTAGTTCACGGCTGAGAGATCTATGAAATAAGACAACAGTCTTTTAGAAATTTATGGCTGTTCGATAAAGGAGCTGAAGAGCCATTCTTAAGTCCTACTAGAGTGGAATTCGTGCCTTTTATTGCAAATAAGGAAGAAAAAGCTCACATTCAATTAACAAGCTGACGATCTTCTCCAAATTTTCTATGTATAAACTTCTGTTCACAGTTCCATCAACGAAAATAGCCCGTGTGCACAACTGAGATTCCCTCATTTTTACCTAACAACAAAAATTTTTGAAAATTTTCTGTTTTGTATATTTTAAGTTCTTTGAACCACAACAGAAGATTGTACCAGTAAATTAATTTCTATAATAATTAATTCTCACTGTTAGCCTTGCAATGAAATATCTTGTACTTGACTTAATTAGATGGAAGTAGAATATATCAAATAATCAACATATATGGTATTTCTCCCACCTTCTTCCTATGCTTTCTTGGTGTAGTGGTCAGCACGCTCAACGCATAACTGAGAGGTCTGTGATTCGATTCCCGGCGAAGGCGTTGGTCAATTTAGCCCCTTTCTTGCTTCCAAACTAACCTAATGTCTCTGCAAACATTGTAAATGTAATTGGATTCTGCTCGTCAGCGGTTTTGAAGTAAAAGTAAAAAATTGTTTAGTACGCTTTAAAACAAAGCCATAGGATAAAACTTTTAGTAAAAATAATGAAGCAACTTTTAAACTTTTGGGGCACAATTAAACAAATTGCCATTTTATTTTGTTCTAATAGAGAATTCTATGATCTATTTTAACACTTTATACGTATTATTTTGTACCGCAAAGACATATCTACATTTATGAGTCTAACGAAAACTTGTTTCGCATATTTCACAATACTCATCAACCAGTTGTTATCCGGTCGGTATTGCCATGTTCGATCTAAAACTTACGTGAACAGCGACATCTATTTGACTTTTGATTACTATGACACACTTAATATGGAAATTCGCGACCCACTTCTGTTTAAATGCGATGCTGAGGTTGATTATAAGAGCGTTGATATGCAGGGTTCACATATATAATTATAACCCATGTCACTTATACAAAGCGCACTCGTTTATCTTATATTTCTGTTGTTTAACTTAACAGTGTAATTAAAGTAAAAGATATGTTAGATACACGCCTTAGATTACTGGCCAAGAGATTTATATGAAGCATAAACATTACAAATTTCCTTCTAGTTAATTACAGTGCGGATGTAGAAACGTAGCAATATATATCTTTGAAATCAAATTGAGTAGCGAAAACTGAGGAGCTTAAGCCAAACATTATTAGGTAAAAAATTATTAACACTTATTGATCAAAGCCAGTAATCGAAATCGGTATTTCCAGTAAAAAGATATTTCAGACTTTAATACAGTAGCAAATAAATTATAGTAAAATTCTGGTTTGCTTTTTGTAGAGATATAAGTCACAGAGAGCGTTTTCCGTTTCCCTTCAGAGGTGTTTAAGTCAATTTTAACCTGTTAAAATCTGTGATTAGGGTAATGATATTCGTTTCTTTCGAGTGTTTTATTGACTTTGATCAGACTTTTTATTCCTGTGAAATGCTGAAACAAAATTCGGAAATATACTGATTCAGGTGACGGAATATATAAAACATTTTTCAAGGTCTGAAATGTTTTGGTTTTGGTCTGAAATATATATGGGTTTCTGAAGCAATGCAATTTAGGAATGCCTTTTTATTGAAGTGTATTATGTTCCAAGATCAAAAACCAGGGTCGAACGCTTTATTCATATAATATGCATAGCAAGACACTATCAATTTTAAGTAATTTTAATATAATAGATTATAGTAAAGTATTTTGATTCTGCTTTTCTACTACTTGGCAAGAAAAGTAAACAATTTTGAGCCTTCCGTCTAATTCTAAGACGAAAATAAAATGAAAACAATTCTGAGCCTTCCGTCTAATTCTAAAACGAAAATAAAATAAAAGAACAAACTCTACAATTTCAATAGAAATTGTAGAGTACCATGCACATTTACAAAAAAATGACACAAAATAATGAAAAATTATTTTTTTCGTTAAAATATTGCATAAACCTGGTAATTTTGGTTCATATAGGGTAGTCATGTTTATGGCTCAAGAAAACAGCACTTGTGCGTAAGAGCTGCTACATCCCTTTCTTCAATTTTGCGGTTCGTTCTCATCTAGACGGCGTTTTATATTTATAAATAGTTTATTTCTTTACTTTTTAGATTTCTTGAGTTGTGCTAAACTGCAGGAAGTTCAAACTAAGAGAATTTCACTGGAAATTACTGTAAATAATGAATATATGTGACTGCATTATTAGCCGAAAAAGTTTCCACAAGATCATTCTGCAAATTACATAGATGAAGGAAAATAAACACGAGTTTTGATTTCAGAACCAAACATAATCTAAATTTCAAAGCGAGGATTTAAACCACATAGTCTGGTTCTCTTTTCCTTTTTCAAGGTAGCAAAAATATATAAATATATAAACCATATCTCCCATGTGCCTCTTCTAAATAAACTAAATAATAATAATAAGAAGAAAATGTTAAAATCGCATGTGGACCCACATGACTTCCTTTCACGGCCTATTAAATTATACACATTATTTGCTGCATTTCATTTAAACTTATTTTTTCGAATTATTCTAATTTAATTAATCGATCCCTCAAGACCAGTTGGAAATGACATCAAGAACAGCAAATTTTGAAATTAAATATCCCGGTCACTTTTCATCGTACGGGAGTTAACTTCTTATAATTTTATTTTTTCATAACGAGTATAAAACTTTCCCGAAAGTAAGTACAAGAACCAAGACTGCATTAAAAGTTAGAATTTGCTATTTGTCAAAAATTAATTTTTTTAATTTGACATTGCCAAAACATGAATATTTTCTTCATTTAAAATATTTCTGTAATTAGTAGCTTATAACTATAGCCAACGATTGAGAAAAAAAGGCGAGGTAAAGAGCTTTTTAAGCCGGATAAGAGGGTGGACGTTTGAAACTGCCGACTGCAGAAAAAAAAAGAGAGAGAGAGATGCTCAGCTAGATTTTATACCAGTCCCATGTATAAAATTTCAACGTTTTATCGCTACTCACTTTTGACTTGTGCGAGATACATACATATATGCGCATGTGCGTCACGAAAAACTTCCTTTTAAATCCGTTTACAATCCATTCTGAGAAAAAAAAAGAGTCCTTTATTCTGTTCTTATCACAAAAACTAAATCCCTTTAAATCCGTTTTAAACGCATTTTACATTCCATTGTAGAAAAATGATTCCTTTATTCTATCGGTACATAAAGACGTAATGCAAAACACATCGTCCAAACGAATTCGGAAACGTTCAAAACTAACCGTTGAAATATGATTTTTCTGAACGTTTCGGGTTTACAATATTTCCTTTAACTTTGTACAAGGAAATAAAAGGGATTGAGAGAAGTCTAAAATTGTGAAATTACTCTTACTAGAATAGTAGAATATTGATAGATGTA
>KK114439.1:425398-437282 GCA_000611955.2 Stegodyphus mimosarum
AACATTTTATGAAGTCAGAAAATGGATTTCTTTCCTATAGTTTTCTAGAAGTTTTGTTTCTGAATAACCAGCTCGCTAAACTTCATCTCACCAATCACAAGTTTGAATCGCAAATGTATTTAGAAGCCTTTAGTTTAAAATATGTTTTAGTATTTAAAATTTATTATTCCTTATCATACATAGCTATAATAGGCGATGGTAGGTAATAAAAATACAGAGACATGTACACAAGCAACTAAAGATGACAGCAAAATTGAAGCTAATCAGTACTGAAATTACATGGTAAGTTTGTGATTGCTATAGCACTTACTTCAAAGGCCATTTCAAGTATTATAGTCAAATGTTCTTCATATCTCACAAGAATTAATTCTGCTTTGTAGTATAATTCCTTACTTAACTACTGGTTAATGTCGGAAAACGCTGGTTATTTTATCAATTACCTAGGAATAAAATGATTAGCTTGTAGGTTAGGTTATATCGATGACGGAATATGAAAAATGTTCAATGCCTTCACGGGATTCGAATTACAGACCTCCTGAATACCCACCGAGTGTGTTTCTAGTTATATTACGCAGGCATGCGGAATGGAGGGAGAAAATATCTAACGTAAAGGGCGACTGGGGATTACGGGACTCAATCGCGAAATCCAGGGGGCGACGCATTATCGTTCACCATCTTTTAGTTCCTGCATCACCTGTAGAATCTTTGTGAATTTTTCTATGTCAAGAAATTGAAGAAATCTGCAAAGTCATCTCCGGGATTTGAACTCTTAATCTCTCAAATTCGTGTCGAGTCTGCTTCCAGTTACTCTAGGAAGGTGGTCAGGACTGAGTGTTCTGTGCATGTGTTTGGCAAACATTTTAAAGTAACTCCTTAAAGTCCTAAAGTCCTGATCTAGCACAGGGAGCTGAAATCAGCTATGTTCTGGTGTAGATACTGTGCTGAAGAATAACTGCACTTGAAAGGGATTTAAAATCCTCTTTTATTAAATCAATATTATTTACACACTTCCCAACTCGGGAGGGATACAGAAAGTAAAAGGACCACACTTGGGTCTAAATGAAAAATCAGATAAATTTAAACTAAGCTAAATATAATTAAATTTTGCTCACAGAGCAAATCACGGAGCTGGCCTCTAACTAAATGGTGCGTAGCAAGAAATACTAATACTAGCGAACTTCAATTTATTTCAATAAGCAATAACGTAGTAAGCACTATGGCTTAGAAATTATCTGCTAGCTGGTCAGGCGAATGTCGAACAGAATGACCGTGATCTGAGACTAAAAGCTCTCTCACACTGAGAGGTTTCTACCTCTGGTTTAAATAGTACTTGGCTCTACTTCAAATTAGCATACGCTAAAAACGCGCGCTTTTTCTGACGGGAAGTTGAAATTGAGAAGAGATAGAAAGATTTAAATTAAAATAAAACTTGGTTAGTTTAACTAAAACCTTACAAGGTATGGAGAGACAGAGAGAACGGAAGTATAGAGAGGCAACGGAGGAAGAAAATAACTTATAGGCAGACTGCATAGATATTTTCTTAAATTTTTTTACAAATATAATTATGAACTTATTTGTTTTTAGAAATTCCAAAAGGAAAGAATCCATCCACAAGCAGTTAATCATCAAGTACATTGCCTCAATTCTGTTATTTAATTTTAATCTATTACATGCAGCAGAGGTGATGTAAAGTATCTTCGTTTAAGGTACATTGGATGGGGGCTTGATACACGTAGCTTATTCTGGCAAAGACATCATATGCTATTCGTTTTCTGAGCAGGGCTGAACGTAATCTTCTTTATGTGGTATTCTGAATAATATTTTCCATAAACATTGTGTTAAGGTTCTTAGTTCATAATGCAATATGATTAGTTAACGCTATCTGGATAAAGTACAGGTAGGACGAGATTCTTGAAGTCAATCACCTTCGAATGGGAAGTATCTCATATTGATACTATAAATCATGATTCAGAAATCAGTAAATATATTTAAAAAGTGTTTTTAAAAAAATTTGCAATGTATGGAAAAGCCTCTATGCTATGTATAAGTGTCGGGTCCAAATATTGTTTACCCTAAGTAAATAGGTAATAGCCGCTACTTATACGCTATTTATGAGTATTCTATATCCTGTTTCGAGACAAACGCTTGAAGTTATGCAGCCTTTTCCTAATTAATGTTGTCACATAATTATTTAATTTTATTATATCCGCAAGACGGCGGTTCTTTGGAAACCTGAATATAATACTTTGCTTCTGAACTAGCACTGCCAGAAGTCAAATTTTACTGACCCATTATGAAATGGTCTTATCTCTAACTTGGAAGGCGGCAAGTAGGCTCTTGAGCTTCATGGTAGAAATAAAGCATTATTTTATACGGTTTCCGTCTCACTCGCAGCTTTTGACGAGAACAGAGAAACAAACTGTCACATTCAGTATCAATAATCATCTAGATCTCCAGACTTGAAATTCTGTAATTTCGCATTATGGTAATACAGAGATAAGAAAAACCTGAGAAAAGTGCACACACCTGAGAGAAAGGGTATAATTAGATCCCCCAGCGTCACTGGCAACTGAAAAGGCACCACGGAATGGCATGTATGAGTGATTCCCATAGGAATGCTGTTCCTGCTGTTAATCTGTCTTACATTGTCTTCAGACAACCTCCAGCAATGACAGATGTATATTCAGTATTTTAGCAGTTATTTTTTACTTTTTGAGGCATGAAACCACATCAGACGGATGCAACTGTAATTAAAAATATACATGATGAAATTCTTTGAAATGATTCTACTTGATTTACATACTATTTATATTACGAGTGTTATATACATTGAAAACTCGATAAACTACAAGATATTAAAAATTTTACTCACGTCTGAATGACATCGTTCATAGAAGGGTCTTTAAAATAACATCACTATGCTATATCTAGCCTGCTTTAACTATATCAGATTTTTCACTTAATGGGTTAACTGTACAAAGGCTAGAATATCTGGCTGGTATATTATCACTAGTCCAGTGCCATGTTACTTAACTAGGAGAGAAAGTGATGCATAGATAAATAACATTAAATGTTATTTATTAAAACCTCTACACCGAAAACAACATAACTAGAATAACTGTAACTGACAATGAAATAACAAAATATACTCCCCAATTTAATTACAACAGGCAAATTGACAACCTTGTATTCGGCGTAAATTTTGTAAAATCATTCAAGGATTTTACAAAATTTACGCCGAATACATGGTTGTCGATTTGCCTGCTTTATTTTCCACGTCGGCGTGTTTCTCTTGCGTCTTTACACACCCCAATTCTCTACCGGTCGTGAAATGCAACACGTAATATTACGGTTATTACGAGAACCAAAGAACAGTAGAATATCTCACAAAAATTTCTAAGGAATTTTCAGCACCTTTCTCGCGGTGTAGTTGGTGCACGTCTGGTTGGGAATCGGAAAATCCGAAGGTCGAAATTCGGTGAGGGCACAGCTTGATTTCTCATGTTTCCGGCTTCGGGCGGGGGGAAAACACCCTAATACTTTATAGTGGGGCCGGACTAAAATGTTATGTATGTTAATTCGTTACCACCTGGATTTGGTGACTGGGGTCTCCTCTCTCTCCAATCGCCATTAAAGCGGTAGACAACGGAAACATTTCCGCCTTCTCATTGTGTGTCTTTGTGTCAACTGGTAAAATATCCGGCTAGCAGATGGAATATCCGTGGTTCAAGTCCCGGCAAGATTATAGCTGATTGTTCGTGTTTCTTGTTCCAAATGAACACCTGGTAGCTCTATAAACATTCCACTAGATGTAATCAAGAATTTATCATTTCAATTTCCGTATGAAGAGATCCTGGATTGCTTCGAATTTTGCTATAGACAGTGATCTAAACTAAATTAAGTCATCAGAGCAGAAGAGTTTAAGAAACTTGAATAATAACTTAAAGTAAGCTTCGCAACTTAATAAGTGTATGTCGCGTATCTGGTTTAAATGTTCCCGAATAATTAGTTTTCCTTTTTTATTTGAGATTGCAGTTATATTATTTATTTAGATATTCCTTTATTTTGAAGAAATTCTGCCATCCTTTAAATAAACATCGTATTTAAAAATATTAATTTGTCAACTTTCTGTTGGATGAAATGCACTGGTATTTATTTTATTCAAGGTTTCATCTTGCTAGGTTGATTCACGTACTACCTTTGATGCATATGGTAATATACATTCTGATTATATGTCAAGGGAAAGATCTGGTCAAAGAACTCATCTTCAAGAGACTCACTCAAAAGAAAAAAAACTGACATTCACAATCGTCACCAATGTAGCTGACCTTTTATGCTCTTGGCATTCGAATACATTTTTCCTGTATCCTTTTCCTCTCATAGCAGCTTCTGGTCATCGAAGTTTAAATAAAGCTTCTAGATTAGATAGATGGCAATGAATATTCAATCCAATTAACTGGAAATGATTTATAAATCTAGGAGATTATCTTTGACTATTTGCAGTTAATTAAAGCCTACGTTGAGTTTGTAATCCATTTATGAAATGTGGCTTCCTTGTTGTTATCATTCAGTGACCTAATTCTTTGCATCGCAATTACGCATTTCTTTTAATGTGTCATAAACTCTTGACCACAGATGCTTATGTATATTTCGTAATAAGAGTGATTTCTGATTATAACGTTCCTTTGTATCTGTTCCAATGAAAGGACCATCACGCATTTGTTCCTATTTTTTTAAAGCGAAGCTTAGTGAAATATATTAATAAAACATGATGGAAGCCCTTCTTTACTTGAAGGGGAATGGAAAAGTCTCTGTTTTGCCAAACTAAGTGGACGAATGCTACATTCTATACCTTTTGTAACAAAAATTTTATATATATACACAATTTTACGGAATTATACTTAAATTGTAGTATCTTTTGTATAATGTAACAAGAAAGGTCTTAAGAAAGAGAAACTTCAGCTTGAAAAATAAGGTTACAGGGGCAAATCCATTTAACATTGAGGTCAATGGCTTGGCGAGATAGCGCCAAGGGACAGCAGTTAATTTGTATCCCCAAATCTGACGAGAAATCGCTTTTGTTAGTAATATTAACTGCAGTAATAGTATTATTTACTTATATAACTAGATTGTGTCCTAATGAAAGTTTTGAGTATGTGGGGATATCGTTGTTATTAATTTTGATTTATATTTATATAAAGTCACCACATCTGGCGACTATTTGACGACATTTTAGTCCTATACCTACGTAACTGTAACTGATCCGATTCCTATCAGACTGTAACTGTATAACTGCAACAGTGTATGCCTTCCAACAATTTCAAGAATCGAAGGTACTATAAATTTCTTGGCAGACCAGGCAAAACTATAGTAGATCCGAGACAGCATCAGTTTTCAGTTTAGTACAGAGTAGGGTTTAAAATTAGTTCAGAGGACTGAGAGATCACTGTGCGAGTTGACGCATTTGAGACTTTTTATATGGTCTTGTGTTTAATTGTTCTCAGTAGTTTGAAGTGGCAGCTTCTGATTGTTCTGTCTCATACTGAGAGTTTTGTGAAAAGTTCCAGAAATGTTAAGTGCTTCTTTTGAGGGAATACATTTTATCAGGCTATCATCGTTTCTGTATGCATTCAGTCCATAAAAAAACCTCTACACACATAATATTACTGATGTTCAGTTAGTTTGCTTCCGTATTGCAGAAAGCAGAAGAAAATAAAGAAGTTACGTCTGATATCTATTGTCTATTGAAGAAGAACAGTGGAAGAGGAAAAGAACAGAGCTAGTTGGAATGGCTAACGATAAATAGAAGCATTACGGGATGGAGGGCAAGCCGATGGCTTTATACGGCAGCTTGTCGCGGAAAGAATAATAATGAAATGGATAACTTTTGTCCCACAACCGGGATCATCTTTTAATTTAGAACACCGTAAAAAAATTTGAAGAAAACGAAAACAAATCACTATGGCTAGAAACAATACAAAAATATTCTAAATAACCATTACTTTTCTAAGGTCCCAAATCATTTTGTTAATGGAATTTATTTAAATCTCATCCGTAGCATTTGTTTTTAGACATTTACCAAATACTTGAAAAATAAGTTTAAAGAGAAAAAACTTTAATTAAGTGTATATTGAAATCTACTTATTATTTATCGATTTCAGTTGACTATTTTTGGAAGTAGTAAGATACTTTATTGAAAAGTCACACGATTCATATTACACGGATTCCACCACTTTGTCACCGTTCAAAACGCCTCATTTTTCAGTATGAACAAAAACTGAGTGCGCTATGCATACTGACTCGGACGTGGACATTGACTCGGACGGGCAAGGATTCTGACTGGGGTCTGGTCATTTGCCTTTTTAAAATTAATATGTCATAGTATATGCAGTCATTTTTATTGCAATCTCGCATTTCAGAATTAGCCATAAGATAAGGAAAAATAACATCCTAAACGATTCACCTGAGATTCGTTTTTAGAGAAATCTATTCCATTCCGTATCGTGGTCAGTGTTCGATTAATTGTTGCAAAAGCAGGAAGTTTTCTTCCGGCTCTTGTAATTAGAACTTTGTCTCCCTTTGACAGAAATGCGAATGAGATCAGAGCCGTCCCTGCTGGAGATGAGTATCGAATGATCTAGTTCAGGAGATCCAAATATAATAAATGAATCAAAGACTTCAGGCAAACAAGTTCTTCGTTTGAAGGGATAAACGAAAGGCCGAATGGGAGAGGGACAAATAAGAAGAAAAAAATTAAAGTGAGTCGAAACTTATTAGATTCTGAGATATTGGCATTTTCTGTTCAATGTTCTAATTTCACTACTCTAACTGCTTGAGACTGCAGGAAGCACCCATATTATCAAGAACTACTTGAAACAGACCTGGAAAGAGAAATACTGGTATTTTAAGAAAAAACGGCTTATGTAATCTAAAACAATTAAATGTAATTTAAGATAAAAAAATAATATCAATAGAATGTAAAAATATTTAGAATACGGTCGTTATCAACTGATATTCTGATATTGAAAATCAACGTAACTTGATTCACTTATTACAGACTTTTATAGTTATCATATGCGAAAAATTTCATCTGTTTATCCATTTACCTGCCAACGTTCCCTGATGGAAACATGGGTGGGAGTATAATTGGAAATGAGCAATAATCAGCACAACGCGCCAGTTGTAGAGTTTGGTAATATCATGGGAACAGGGAGTGTGTTTGTTTATAACTTTCCTCCTTCTTTGCCTGCAAGAAAGGGGAAAATATCTTTCTATCTTCATTAACTACGTCCTACGTAGAGGAGGTTAAGGGAACGCGGGAGAATCTTCAAAGTTGCATATTCATGACCTTAGGAGGAAGAAGAGAAAGGTCGGCCATACCTAGTTGAACTAAATTTTGTTGCAGATGGGTGTTGAACTTAGTAGCGTAAGGGTCACGACACTGATCGTGATGCTACATAACGAATATGAAAGCAGGAGTTGACCTCGTATTATAAATTAATGGTGATTTTTCCCTCTAGAGGCAGATTTACTAGATTTTTTAGTGCATCGTCTGTTTCATAAACATGACACCTTTAAATTTGTTTCATATTTAACTATTCATATTTTATTTATTATTAGTCCTTATATTTTGAGTTTAAAATACTCTAATGTACCTTAGAAACTGCTTTTTTACAGAACTTTCAAGCAGTTATGATGAACATTTTATTTTTGGAATTTGTATATTAAAATACGCATTGAATATTACTTAGCTTTGAGAGACTCAGTTAAGTACTTTCAAAAATTTGATTCATTTTTATCATTATTTTCTCCTTTTCTGCACGTAATAGGGTAACACACTATTTTCCTATTATGCCTGATCAGAAAAATTTTCCGTCTATTTTTAATCCACTAAAGATCTCAAATGCTTTTATAAGAGGATAGGTTAAGCAATAATTTAAGTTAAAATAACACGCCTAACAAATATTAATTTAAAGTCAAGCAACAAAAATCAGAGTTACATCTGCAAATATTTACAGGACTAGTTTCGTTGGTTTTACCAAACCATCTGCTCAGCTGCCAAAGTCATTTGCACTTTGACAGCTGACGCTGATAGTTCAGTAAAGCATCGAAACTAGTCCTGTGAAAATTTGCAAATATAACACTGATTTTTGTTATTTGACTTCTAAATTAATAGTGAAGGCTTATGGTGTATATCATGCTTTTATGTCAACAAGAGTTTAAGTATTTTGAAAAAAAAATCATTTATTAGGCATGTTTTGAAGAATACTCATAAGGATGATGGATTTTTTGTCATTTAAATATTATCTATTGTTAGAAAGTTTAAAACTGTACTTGCAAGTTTTGCGCATATTCTAAATTATTGAGATGTATTGTTTAATATTAATTTTAAAACTCACAAAAATAGCTACAGTCATTTTGGTCAAGAATCTGTAATAATCTTTGGTTTAAAAATTATTTAATTAACCGTTTCTCTATGAGATGGTCATCATACGCCCCAAATAACGTTAAATATGTTTTCCCGTCTTGTTCATATGTATATATATTTCTTTTTTCTATTTCGCACATACGCAAATATATGTATATGTATAGATATAGATATATGTAATAAATACCATTTGGGATTGCTTCATTTTCTCTGTTCTTTCTAAAGGATGTCTCCTTCCAATATATTTTTAGGAGCTTTCAGATGTTTCTTGACATACACGACTTTATCTGAGACTGAGCTTAGTTGCATTTAAAAGCATATGTTATGTCTCTGTGATAACATATGCATTTGCAACAGCATATCCAAAAGCATATGCTATATCTCAAGATTTCATTTTCAGTAGGGGATTGATTCTCTTCTGGTCACTGGTCTCATATTCTGAATACTTTTCTAGAATTTATGCACCTTTAAACTATTCTTCTTATAGTTTGCATTAGAAATAAAGTTTACGAAAAACTTCCGTCTCGCATCCAAAACTGCTTTTCTAAAAGCTCCTACTTGTCTTCTCCAGAAGGTTACATCACTTGGTATTCCTTTCTTCTAAGTCTATCATGTTTTTTCTTCATTTCCATAAGTTCTGGGAACAAAACGTTACTTCTAGGGATACTGGCGCTTGCAGATTTTATGACACCACTGTTTATTTCCCTTACGAGATTATCAAGATGACAGGCAAAGGCCAATTTTTAGTTTGCTTTCTTGAAATTTCATGGTACTTTGTGATGGTTTGTTTTCTTTATGACCCAAATATCCTAGTTCATTAACAGTAACGTTGGCAATGATTTGTCTGCGGCGAAATTTGATTTGTTTGCCCAATGATCTGTCTGTGGGAAATATGTATTACACGGTATAAAATAATATGTATGTGATATAAGTATGACTTATGGTGCGTTCATTTTTTTCATTTCCATTTGTTCATAGTTACTTAGTTGTAAAATAAGAAGTCTGTAAAGATTTCTGTCTTTTAGACATTAATAAGCACAAGACACTCTAAATGAAAACTAGAAGTACATTCCGTTTTAATGAAGCTATCTCTCTCCGTTCTCTTCCTACTTGCACAGTTCTCCGTTACGTTATGCTTCATATTTTTCTTCTGCATTGGAATTCCGTAAGTTTAGACTGTGATGCGTTCTGAGGATCCTTTATACTCTGTCTTTTATTTATTTTTATTCTTTACATCCATTATAATCTTTGTTTTAAATAATACGAAGGGGGATTAAAATAAAAATTAAAAAATAATCTAAATCACTTTTAGTTTTATTTATAACATAAATTATAATAAGTCTTATTATCAAACTCCATCGGAGGAAAACAGAATCATGAATAGAATTTTACTTCGCAAATGTTTTTGGCATGAATATCTGCTGAAAATTTCATCACCATTCGACTTTTCTTTCATATCAATGCCCTGATCACTTTTTGTTTAGCCAAAAATTAAGTTCTATGAGAATTTTAGTGGGTACTATATATGCTTATAAGGTATTTCTTCCGTCTTTCTCGCATGCCTTCGTGGTGTAGTGGTCAGCACACTCGACGCGTAACCGAGAGGTCCGTGGTTCGATTCCCTCGAAGTTGCTCATTTTTCATGCTTCTGCTTCCAAATAACCTAATGTCTCTACAACTGACGCCCGAACTAAAAGGCAGTGGATGATGATTCTCCACCACCACGATTTGGCGATTCGGGCCCCTAACCCCCAGTCGCCCTTTAAAAGGGGAAGCATATAATATATTTCTCCCACTTTTTTCGCATGCCTTCGTGGTGTAATGGTCAGCATACTCGACGCGTAATCAAGAGGTCCGTGGTTCGATTCCCGACGAAGGGGTTGCCCATTTTTCATGCTTCTGCTTCCAAATAACCTAATGTCTCCACATGCTTCATATTACTTTTTAAATTGTAATACTTTGAAATCATTGCTGCCTTCATTTCGTTATTTTTACCATTGTTTTCAGCGAGTTACCATACTACCGAATGAGCACAAATATGCTGCGAGCAAAATACATGATTTATATTGCAAACTTTGCTTACAAAACTTGAATAGCTATAAAGATACTCTGCAATTCGGAGGCAAATCCACTGTACGTCTGATACGTAAATAACTTTACAGAGAATAAAATTTAAGAATTGCGGACAATATTACAGTGTTTCTATCTTAATCTATAGTCTGAATAAAGAAGCTTTTATTTTTAAATGTAACTCATCCTGAATCAAAATTCATATCCTTTTAGTCGGTTCAGTTTTAATAGTAACCGATGCTACTTTCTTCCACGTAAAAAGATCATACGTGCATAAAAAGATCGTACGTGATCATACATCATCGTACGTGCAGATGATAAGTCAGAGTATTTAAAAATAAACGGGCTCGAAAAATTAAAACAAATTTTACAGGCTCTAGTAACTTGAATTCTTGGCATTAAAAATCACTTCTCCCTTTTAAAATAAGAAACATGCTAGAAATATGAAAACATGTGATATAATCTATAGAGTTTGAATTGTTTTGGGAGAATAAACTATTTCCCAACCCTAACGGATGTTAAGCGAATCATTACTGTGTCTGAAATAAGCTACAAAGTCTTGTAAATGTTTCGAAATAACCTAAACACAATTTTTGAGCATAAATCCACTTATTGTACTTAGAGCATCAACCACCATTTGTGACGATGTAACTAAAATAGCAGTCAAATACAAAATTTAAAATGTCAAAGAAAAATCAAGGCTAGTAGACTACATCAAAGACTACATAATTAATTAAAATCTAAGATTACTCCGAAAATTCTAGTTCGGATTCATGACGGCAGCAATAACGCAAAGCCGAAGAATTACAAACTTACCAGAGCTGGTGGAGCTACACAACGTGGCCACGAAATGAAGAATTACGCTCTGTCTTACAATCCAAAAACCTCAGCTTAAATATTGTCTAACTCAATTTACATTCTTCTGATGAAACGCAAAAGAGAAGGTATAGTAAAGGTCTAAATCATAATAACTCATTAGTTTCAAATAATAACCCTACAAATTACTCAACTTTACTACAATATATTTTGAATGCGTTTGAAGCGTCATCAAAGTAAAGTTGAACTGACATTTTACTTTTTCTAAAACCTTAAGTGCTTCCAATGATTTGAACATATTTAAAGAATTCACAACAATGTCTTCCAAGAAAAATGTCTTCCATACTTGAATTCATGTTCTTCGAATTTGAAAAAAAAAATCATATCTTCTTAAAATGGCATAACTAAATAAAAAAATACGTAGCACGACCATATGATTGCTAGAGTCTCAATTCTATAGAAAGGTTTCGAGTTAAAGTGACACGAAGGATATAAAAACTATTTAAGTGAAATACACTCATATCCATAAATTAAGGATAATTCGGAGTCACGCGGAAATCGAACTCTAAA
>KK114440.1:0-45143 GCA_000611955.2 Stegodyphus mimosarum
GCTTCCGGGCTTGCACCGCGCACCGCCTCCTGCCCGTGAACCGGCCGTTTCACACTACTTATGACCCAAAATTGGATGATATGGAGTGGCTTGCTGACTTGGCATTTTTAATCGATATCACTGCAAAACTCAACGACCTAAATACCATGTTGCAAGGAAAATGAAAACAAGCATTGGAAATGATGACGTCAATGTCTGCTTTTCTAGAAAAAATTCGATGTGTGAAAGAATAACTTATTGTAGGAGAACTTTCAATATATTTCGTCATTTACCCTCATTTAAAACCCGGAATTCGTTCTAGAGTATGATACATTTAAATATGTTGAAAACCTTCTGTTACTTAGCTCAGGATTTAAAAGAAGATTTTTTTAGAAACCTGGTTTTATTGAAAATAAAGAAAAAAAATAAATCTGAAGCTTTCAGATTTTATATTTCGCCCAAGCGGGCGTTTTTTTAACATTTTGTGTGTTACCTTTATTTATTAAGTATCATATTCTTCGCACTTAAACCGTATAAAATTCAATTAAACAGCAGTATCACAAAATATTTGAAAACAGCATACCTTTAGGATTTCCGATACACAGTCTCGTGCGCTGGAGATAATTTTTTTTGGTACAGTGTTGCCATTGCTAACTTTGAAATCGTTGAGTTTTTAAATCAAAAATTCGTTAAAGTTTTATAAAGTATGAAACAGATAATAAAACAAATTCAAAATTCGGGTGACCAGGTGCTCATGTTTGAGTGGAGGATTACGTTATTCAAAATTGGATGGCTCTAGGTACCGACGTTTTTTCACAATGCGAGAAACATACATGCATTCATGCAGATTCTTCATCATTTAATGTCTTAAAATTTAATACAGGGCGATAATATTTGGTGGCAACAATTTAAAAAGACTCCACATAATGCCGTTGTGAGACTACTAGCCCTTCTGGGCTAACGTCCGTTTGGGCTAAAATATATTTAATTAATTTTTTAATTAATAATTTATATTTTCTCATGGAACTGTACGCATTTACCTTATCATAAACTCCTATAACATAGTTCTCTAACAAATTCTCTAACAAACCCAGTAATGCTTTAAATTAAAATGACAAATTAATGTACCAGTATAAAGTCTAACGTCCAACCCTGTTTTCAATTTCCAATTTTCTGCCTTTAATAATTTTTTTGTATGTTAATATTGACATAACTCGTCGAAGGTGTGAGAGAACTGAATTTTTTTGACTACTTAATGTTCATGTTAACTCGTCGACAGCACGGAGAGAACTAAAATTTTTAGATTGTTCGATTACTGTTTTTGATTACTCTAATTTTCGAAAGCATTGTATATGTAAATGTAAAAGATCGGCTGAGTGTGTCCATGCCACACACAGTTTTTTTTCTCTTCGCCTTTCTGAATCATATTAACCAAGGTGCTGATGTCACTGCTAACGCTGGAAGTTATAAGTAAAATAACAATAAATGATAACTAAAGTAGGAAACTTATACCTGAAAGCTCATTCATCTCATAATATCTTAAAACTAATATCAAACATTTCGCAGAATGCAAATCATTAAATTAGATCATCATAATAAGATATTATTATGATGATCTAATTTACTTATATAATTTACTTATAACATTAAAAGTATTTTCTCTTTCCTTTCCGTGTGTCTTCGTGTTTAACTGGAAGCACGTCCGACGCTTAATCGGGGAGATCTGAGTTCGAATCCCGGAATCATTGTACATTTTTCATGTTCCCTGCATCGATATAACCTAATGACTCTGCAATATGTTATTGATTGTATTTTTGGAATCTTAAAATTCGCAATTTTAAATGTACAAAAATTACGTCTTACTGTTTCCAAAGTAAAAGTTTCCAAACTTAGAATTCCATTTTAAATTACTTTACGAATCGTTGCCATCCGCAGCTTCAAAATAAAGAATAATTAAGCATTTTGATATTTCCTAGTGTTTTCAAATAATAAGTTAGTATTTTTGAGCTTCAACAGTTCGCATAAACTTTACGAATAAATATGCAAGGCGAGCAAAAAAATTGAACAAAAATTCGGAAACCTTTTTACATCATCCAGATACTTTCATCAATTTACATCCCCAAAATAAATAGTACAGCGAATATAAAGTATGGCAACAGTTAACTCTGTGTAAACGATCCGCCGATTGCTTCCACGCCTTTATTTTTCTCTTTGGTTTTTCTAGTATAAAGTATTGGTTATTATTTTTTTCAGATTTTTAACATCGATTTTATTTTTTCTCAGTTTAATTATACGTGCGCAGTTAAGGCTCGGAAAGTGAATTTAATTCTGTAGAGGCTTCTAGTATGTTTTGGAATCATACACTAAGACCAAGTAGAGAATTCTCACTAGGTCTTGGAAGAACAGATGACTGCAGAAAAAGGTTTAAATAACCTTTTTGATTTGAACTTAGCAAAAATTCACTCACTCGGTGCTCACAATTTACCACCACTTGCGGATAAGTAACTTATAAGGTATTTCTCCCGCCTTCTTCGCATGCCTTCGTGGTGTAGTGGTCAGCACGCTCGACGCGTCACCGAGAGGTCCGTGGTTCGATTCCCGGCGAAGGCATTGCTCATATTTGCTCATTCTTCTGCTTCCAAAAAACAAATACTAATGTCTTTACAGACTTAACAGAAAAAATAAGACGTACAATCACAATAAAGTAGTATTGGCTACACGATTGGCTCCTTCGTTATCTAAACCGCTAAATCAGCTGCACACAGCGAAGCCGAACCTAGAATATCAATATAATCTAAAGAGAGTGGCTAGGCACCAACTATTCACGTAAAGGCTACTTCAAACACGCGGCCTAAATTCGAAACTAACTCTCCTCGTACAACTCTTAAAACCGCTGCTTAAATACTGTTTTCATCTCACTTGGATTTGCATACACGTCATTAAAATTTACATTCTGGCAGGAAAATGAAATCAGAAGGGAAACGAAAGTTTATGAAATTAAAAATAACTGGTTAGAATATGGTCTAACCAATTATTCTTTTCAAAGCATTTTCAATAATCTATCCTTGTTATCTGAAGACTTTTATTAATTTCTAATTTTATGCTTTTTGTGCATAATTAATGCTTCATAATTATCTGTGATAATCCGAATCATTGAAAGATTGATTTCACTAGAATGTTTAAAACAGTAGGAAATAAATACATGTACATACATTACATGAAAACAGTGATCTAATTGGACCGAGAGACAGCCATTGAGAATGGCTTCCAAATTGAGATGAAAAATCAAACGAAATGATGAAATTCAAAAAGAAACACCTGCTGGCCACTATCATCAAGGATGCAGACTGGTAGAATAGACAGACTCCTTAAGTAACATAATCAGAAAATAAATACACAAATAAAATAAAAATGAATAAAACCTTTCCTAGTATAAAGTCAACTCGCAAGTTTCACTTTGCACATAATGTGCTTTACATAAGGTAATATGTCGCTGACTAATAGCAGCCCATGAATAAAATTCTGACATTGCGTTATAGTCTATAGTCATTGCCATCAAAGTCTGTCATCATCATAGTTCATAGTCATTAATATGTAGTGGATCTAACTGAGCCGCTGCGAAGACCTGCGCAGAGGAGCTATTTGTAAGACGCAGCTGGCAGAAGTTTCAGCTGTTCGAACAGGAAATATTACTCGTATAAGTTATACCGCTATCAGATTTGCTAGCTACCCTCAACTGCTCATCGAAGAAACATTTCCAGGAATATTTGCTTTCAGCAAATGTGATTGAATAAATGTGTGAAGATTTCCCAGAAATATATTCTTTCCTGCGCGAGGCATAGCTGCAGGCGAAACATTTTTTTCCAGCTACGTAAAATATCCTGGATATGTATGCAAAACAGATCTCTGAGGGGAACTATTTTGGTTAGAAACATCTTGTTGAAACTAGTTTTGGAAGAAACGCGTTTCTCGGAAAGGTTTCTTACAGCGTCGCTGTATGTTAAAACTCCATATTCCGTTCATCATAATATCAGGTCTCAGCTTCGTGGCGATCACTCAGTATTTCCTTTGCGATCACCTAAATTCGTGAAACTTGTTATCTAGTTAACTCTCGCATAACAGTGATAACCAATGATTCTTACGATGCAGAGATATGGAAAATTGCATGTTTCCCACACAGTGTTCAATGAGTCCACAGAGTCCAACTAATTTCACTCAGTTGGCTAACATGTTAAGATTTCTTTACCCTAATTAAAACCGCGATGAAAAAAAAATTCAGATCTGCAGCTTTAGATATAAACTTCTAAGAAATTATCACATTCACTTTTGCGCATTCTCTCTAGACTCGCTAGCATTTGGAAGCTTCGTGCTTCGAATCTCGGCAAGATCACTGTTGATTTTTCACGTTTCTCACTACGAAAATATTAATAATCTCTAAAATGACATCCGAACTACAATGCGAAGGATGATAAATCTTCACACCTAGGTTTACTAATATTAAACTGGAACTTGTGGCTTTCCTCACTCGTTCTTTCAGTCGTTCTCAGTGTTCCTGGGGGAGAATGTAAGGAATTATCCCTTATGAGTGTTTTTGTATTGTAAGTGGTAATGGCTAAGTGCCAGCAATTAGAAAACCCATAATTCAACTTTCGGAAAGAGCATTCTGAATTTTTCTTGTTTCTCTTTTCGAAAGTCCTAACAGACTATACAGATTGTAAACACCGAAGTTACGAAATTTAAAGAAGAATACAGAAATAATGAAATTTGTAAATACTCATCACTTCTGTATTTCATTTGCGGAAACTTTTGCTTATAGCAAACCTTAAAGTTACTCCCCTTCTTTCAAATTATGAAAACTGTGTGCTAGCATGTTTTTAATTAATTCAACTAAAATGGTTTTAATTTAGATTAAGAAGTTTACTACATCGTCCAGTAAAAGTTAAAATGCAATATTAAAAAGAATACTAAAGGGGAAAAACGGGTGGGATTAAGCAAAATTAACGCGCAAAAAGAATAAAATTGTGTTATTTTTCAAAAGTCTTGAATGCATGCAAATAATACATGTGACTAAATTATATGCATATTTATGAATAAGGACAAAGAAAAAGAAAGCAAATGCAAAAAAAGAAAAAGAATAACTAAACAGATGAGCATCTTACGAAACAAGTAAATTATATGCATATTTATGAATAAGGACAAAGAAAAAGAAAGCAAATGCAAAAAAAGAAAAAGAATAACTAAACAGATGAGCATCTTACGAAACAAGTTCCTGAACGAAAATACTGTTTTTATGATAACAGTATACTTCATAACTTTCCTGATCTACTTTTTTAAAATTTTTCTGCAGAACAAAACTGCACATCGATTTGCCCTTGAAATATTATTGAATAGCGCATGCTTGTTTTTCAGTCGTAGGTGCATTTTCATACATAATGAAGCACATGCTCCTTATAGAAAATGTTGCAGTAATCTGGAAACTTGCCATGAAGTGTACGATAGATTTCTGATATGCTTTGACGTTAACATGTTTTTTAACTTGGCCAACGTGTTTCCAAACAGTCGCCGAATCAATTACTCTCGCTGTCCTCGCAAGATTAAAACCGCCTTCATAAAAATGGTTTACTTTAGTTGAAAGTATACTGCAGCAGCTAATATCCATTGGTACAAATCTAAGTAATTGGTATTTGAGAAATGATTGCATTTTCCATCTAACTTGTTCCTATGCTCAAAATCATGCCAGGTTCTTATTATTAAGCTTTGAGGAGCAATCAGCTTTCTGGAGCCTCCAACTGTGTTAGACTCATTTCGAGTCAACCAACACTCACCACTTTTGATCTTCAAAATTGTTGTTGTTGTTGCTGCTGCTAATGCTCACTTACCTGACCTTATAGATAATTTTGATGGAAAGCACTTAGGGAGGACGGGCGCGAGGGTGTCCTATCCTTCTACCCCTACCACACAACCTCTCGAGAGGACTTTCCGCTCGCCGCACATTTAGAGTGCCCCCACGCCGCACGGTCACTATATATTTACAAACATCCATGCCTTTTCCGGGATTCGAACTGGGCCCTTCGGTACGGCAGTCAGCGACGCTAATTACTATACCGGTTGGACGGCGATCTTCAGAATTAGTGACCACCATCATCTGTATCCTTCAAGATCAATTCAGTTTATGTCCTGGAACCAAAGAGATTTCCTGGCAAAGAAAGTCCTCAGTCAGTATGTTTGAACATGTGTTTTGGAATCCTGAAAATTCATTATCCTCTAAAACTAAATTCTAGTGTCATTTAATTTGCTCATTAATTCGGAAAATTCCTAATATTGTGACAATTGTTTCACGTTTGATTGAAAAGTTAAGCTTAATTTAAGCACTTTCCTGTCTCCCTTTGGTTCATATCATGTATCCATTCAGATCAAATGATTATGCAAATTAAAATTATCTTAAGAGTATTTAAAAGTTAGAGAAGATTAATTGCAATTCATGAGTTGTTTAGCGAAAAGCCGCTTCACTGTTCGCGCTGACTACCCTTGATCTGCCACTGGAAGAGTTTTAATATTGGGTTTAAGAATTCTATCGGATTCCCTTTGTCGCTGGAGTCTGATAAAGGTTCCCTTTCTATAGAGCTTAACAAAAGAGTAAACTAAATATTTTTTTACAGGATTTGGATTTGCTGGCGTCTAATTTCAGGTTACTTAATTGTTACCGTTACTGTCGTTAGGTAATCGACTATTTAGCTAGTAAATTTGTAGAGACATTAAGTTATTTAAATCGGGGGACATGAAAAATGAGCAATGCCATCGCCGGGACTCGAACCACGGACCTCTCGAATACGCACCGAGCGTGCTGACCGCTACACCACAAAGGCATGCCAAGAAGACGGGAGAAATACCTTATAAATTCTCGCCAAAGTTGAAATCCACCAGGAATGGATAAGTAAAGCTGTTGAATTTTCATCTCTGTTGTGTAAGTTGATTACAGTCAGAAGGAAAACTCGCAGAAGTAAAGAATTAACTCTTAGCAAAGTATCGTTAGGTGAACATAATTTTAAAAATGCTGCCCAACCGGTATAGTAGTTAGCGTCGCTCACTACTGTGCCGAAGGGCTCGGGTTCAAATCCCGGAGAAGGCATGGATGTTTGTAAATGTACAGTGTCGGTGCGGCATGGCGGCACTTTAAATATGCGGCGACCCGAAAGTCCTCTCGTGTGGTTTGGTGGAAGGGGAGAAGGGTGAAAGACCCTCGGACGCGTCCCCCCCCCGGGTGCTCTCCATCAAAATTGGGGGCGGAACTGAGTCAAATCGTACTGTTAGGTGTTCAAGGCTATTGCCAACGACAGGCGTAATCTAGCGCTCCTTGACAAGAGAATTCTCGTGGGCTTGCGCTGACTTTGTCAGACAAGTCAGCATGAGCAACAACAATTTTAAAAATAACTCAGGAACTAAAGTTACAGTATTAATAATTACAGTCCATGTTAATAAATTGTTGCGATAGACAACAGTAGGGAAAATTAATGGATTTGCATTTATTAGACTGGTATATAGCAAAATAACATGGACTGTAATACGAGCCAGGACAACCTGCATAAATGGTGGGATGCTATGTTGGAGGATTTTCTCAAGAAGCCTGATTCGTATTCACGTTCTATAGGACGAAAGCCACGAAAGCTTCTAGGCAGCGAAACCCTTTTCTGCGACTAGACATCGAAACGAACTAGAGACGGAAAATTAATGAGAATTAACATTATACGATAAGAATTTTTAAATTTTTGTATATAACATTTTTTCGAAGGTTTGGCTTATTTAATTATGGCAGAGCTCGAGAGGGATATCTCGCTAAGAGCAGGGATGCCTTCGTGGAGGACTTCTTAAGGGAAACTGGCTAGTATACACGTTACACATGGAAAAACCATGAAAACGCCCAAGTAGCCATTCCGTTCGTCGGAATTTGAACCCTGAACCGAACTACCAGGGTAGAGCGATTTTACCGCTCGGCCTCTGGTGGACATTTTTTCGAAGGAATTAATGCTTTACACGGATTCCCACAAAAACTGGTTTCAAAGTCTATAAACACATAAGTTGAAAACGTGAATGCTGTACCAAGTTGTGTATTATGTTCTTATATATTTCCGTTATAGAATGTTACAGATTTGCGAGGTACTTTTAATTTGAATAACCAGTTATTTTATGTTTTGAATCTGTACTGTCACTTCTCTCTTTTCGTTTTCATGCCAGCATGCAAATTAGTACGTATGTGTGCATTTAAACGGGGTTTTTAGATTGCTAAAATAGAGCGTGTTCTGCCATTCGTAGTCACGTTACAAGGGTAAAAGTGTTTACACTTTCGATGCAAAATACTGCAAGAATGGTTCGTTGGTTAAACTGAGAGATTATAAGAGAAATATTTATTTTACTGAATATCTACATCATTAACAACAGAAAATTGCGCTAATAAGCAACAAATCAAAGAACAAGTGCCTATAAGAAAGCAGAAGCGCTGACATTCTCAAAAATGTCTACGAAAGTTGTAAACAAATTTAACTTAAAAGCGCGTGAAAGAAAATCTCATAAAACTTACATTTGAAGAAAGAGGATTAAAGAACGGCTGTGATAAGGCATTTTTCTAGCGCGCGATGCAAAAACGCATTCTTATCTCTAGGCATGCAAATTAGAGCTTGTAAGTTTGCCGACTTTGCAATTATCGGTAACTCGGTTAAATTGCCAATTAAAATCGGCTTACTGGTAATCTACAGGTATTTTTTTATTTCCAAAACATTTACTGTAAATGTACGGTTGAACATTTAAAAAAAAAAATTCTTGATCTGGTAATTATTAGGAAATCGCATGCTATTTTTATGTATTTTTACCTTACCTCATTATAATTTTTTTGTAATTAAAATACTCCAGCTTTTTTTTTTTTTTTTTTAAAAATTTTTTTTTTTTTTTTTGAAAGCTCTATAAATTATTTATTTCTCAGAGTGGACTCCAGCAATAAATTTCGAGACTTTGAAATTTATCCGAATGGGTATTTCCTGCTATTTCTTATAATTTAGTAGCACTTGTTTCAGCCGCCCAGCCGAGATAGCGGTCGCCCGGCCTTCGACTGCCATATCGAAGGGCCCGAGTTCGAATCCAAAGTCATCGATTTTTGTAAATATATAATACTTGTGCGGCATTAGTTTGTAAATGTATAGTGTCTAAATATACTGCAAGCCGAAAGTCTCTTCCGAGAGACTGGTGGTGAGGGAAGAAAGGTGGAAAATTCTCCGAGCTGTCCCTCCCCGGGCTGCTTCTCTCTCTCTCAAACTTGGGGGCGGAACTGATCTAAAGCTAGGCTGCCAACCATATAGTGCTCAAGGCTCTTGCCAACGACAGGTGCATTTGACTCCTTGTCCTGATGAATATCGTGGGACGTTTTAAGGGACGCTTGTGCTGACCTTTTCAGACAAGTGAGATTGTACGTTTTCTTTATATTTTGCATAACAAATTATTTTAAGTTTGATACCTTTCCGGAACTCCTCAACTTCCCTTCGCATTTCTTCCCCAGAATGTAAATCTAAAGTTAAATGAAGTGAATATTTAAGCGGGTGAACCTCTGGGTTTATTCAGACCGTGTTTTCACTAGCCAGCGCACATTTCGTTGTTGTCTCGCTGTTACGCTAGTACGCCCATTGGCCATTTCGAATAATCGTCACGCCTGTTAGGTTTGTGAGTCAACCTAAGTTAGCCATCCTTTAGCGTGCTAATGCAGTCACTGCTCTAATTAGACTTTGAATTTATTTATATTCTACATTTAAGTAGACGCAAGTTGACGGTGTTATTGTAAAGCACGAAGATCATGACTTTCTCTTATTAGTTGGAATTAATAAATGGTTATTTTCACCCTTCTTCTGTGCTGGTATTTCATTCACGCCTGCGTAAGAATTAGCCAAATTCTCTGTAGGATCTAGTTTAGTTTATGTGGAATAGAAGAGACAGATCTAGACACGAGATCTTTATAGATCTTTATAGAAGAAACACGAGATTGGTAACAACAACAAAAACACCTGTTTTGTTGTTAAACATACTCAATTTAATTATTTCCATAATTTTCTACGTAACTATGATTTTAGTGGATTTATTCAAAATTGCGTTATCTTCGACTTTCCGGTTTTCGAAGTCAGAGCCAAAAAGATATTGCAGAAAATCAGAATAAGCAATTCGGCTTTCTTTTAAACGCTCCGCTTCTAAGCATTTTTAAGACTGTATTTTCGTACTTAAAACTGTGTTTTGCTTTGCGAGCTCATAAAGCATGAATTTCAGCGTGACTTTGGTGATATATAAAGCTACCGTTTTCATAACAAAGTGTTTCAGCATCAAATTTTATTGTTTGTAACGATAATATTGGGTCATAGAAAATGCAAATTAAATTCTTTGCTTGCAAAATATATACCAAATTTTTAAGTTTATATAAATTTTACAATTTAAAAAAATTTTTTTTTCTAAGACGCCAGTCACGAAATTAAAACTAGTGCAGTGGTCATACTGATATATGGCATTTACTAAATTATCGGCAAAATAATACCGATTTACCTGTAAAACTATAAGGATATTTTTCGCTATGAAAAGTTAAAAGATTTAAGAGAACCTAGGTACAAGACTCTTTCAGAAATCACCGATGCTCACTTTCCTTGTTTCTGTGAAGTGAAAACAGGATTCTAATAAGCTATAGCATGATTTTGAGATCTTCTAAAATTTCGAGTCTTAGGTTCGAGCCTCTAGTGTTTAGGGTAAGATCTTGTTACCAGATTTATATAATGGATTTAGGTTTTGAGGGAAAATTCACCAACAAATTCACATATAAATGAGCAGAACATTTGTAACTAATTCATCTATAGGCTTATTCCCATCTTTACGTTCCACCAGTAGCCGAGTGGATAAGACTGCGGAATGCAACGAATTTGACCTTCCTTCGAATCCTGATATATGAGCTTGCTGCATGCATGTTCTCATGGTTTTCCCCTTGTATAGCATAAATACCGGTTGCTTTCTTTTAGAAAGTTCTAAACAAAAGCACTCCTTCCTTTAGACAGATAGCTGTACTGTGTCTTGCCGTTCTCAAGCAAGCAAACTTCTGTCTTTTAATATATATTTCGAGCGCGAAAAAATTATTTTCTTCTCTCCACGCTATCTTTCATATCCTCCAGAAACTACTACTAAGGTGATTCAATATTTATTTGATACGCGTCTGACAGCACGTCAACAACAAGGCTAATATAAATATTATATAACCTGATGATATTTCTGATATCTTCTGAGAGAGAAATTACTCAAAGATGAAAAGTATACCAAAGAACGAAACACGTAGTACTTTTTTTTCCATCAACGGAAGACAAACACTCTTCGCTTTAGAAATTTGTCAGCTGATTATCTAAACAAAGCTTTTCTTATCAGATCCTTCTCAAGGGTGGTTTTTTTTATGTAATTTGTTTTACAGTAATGAAGTTATGCTTTTACAGTAAAGCCTCGATTACTTGAAACAGACTGAAAGCAGAAGAATTCGGATAACAGACTCATTCAAAAATAAAGAAAAAAAAATTATCCTTACTCCCTCCCCCTCTACCCCCAAAAAAGATTATCAAACAAATAATTTATTCAAGGGGAAAAAGTTCTTATTTTAGCAAAACAAAATTTAAGTGTTTATGCAAATATAATGCCATACTTTTCATCAAAATGTACAAGAAAATTAGCAAATCTTTTACATGCAACACCAAGAAGGAATTCTTGGAAAAGAATGGAATTTATTCCACATATTACTGATAATGGTACAAATAAAACAGCAAATCTACAAGACAAAAAACAAAACGAACGTCGAAAATCAGTACTTTATGCGCTCACTACGATGAGAGATGAAAGACTGTATACGTCGTGGCCTTAAATCATACATATTCTGAATGTAATTCTGAGGAATAGCATTCCATATGGCTTCGACTCGACGCCAAAGTTCAGTCTTAGTGTGTGCCCCGCCAGCTGTATCAGCGAGTCGCCGACCGATGAAATCCCAGACATGCTCAACGGGTTACATATCAGGGGAATAAACAGGCTATGGAAGAAGCGAAATCTGTTGTACCCTAAAGAAGGCTTGAACAGTCTGAGAAACATGTACATGAGCATTAAATGCTATATAGCGCCCGGAATACGTCGAAGAATGGGGAGGAACTCTGGCTCCATAACTTCCCCCATGGTTGAGGTTGCCCGCAATCTCCACTAGATGCGATCGGCAATTACACCCAGTAGCTCTCCACCCCATGATGGCCAGCGTTTGTGTGGTATGGCGCTGGATAAAACACTGTGGGAGCAGACGTTTCTCCTCTCTAACGTCTGATGCTCATTCTTCCATCATTGTACTCCAGATTGTAGCTAGATTCATTGGAGAAAATAACTTTTTGCCACAGGGTATGCCATGCACTATGCAGCCGTGCCCATTCAAGTCGAGGCGTCTGTGATTCAACGACAGGGGAATTCTGCGTAGAGGAACCCTTGCACGCAATTCATGTTGCAGCAGACGGCGACGAAACAAGGAACTAGGCAACACAACACCTCTAGCTGTGCTCCAAAGGTGTGCTAACAGATAATAGGACGTTGTACGATCAGTCACAGCCATGCGAATGAGTTATCTGTCGTTCTGTGCTATGGCTCTATTTCCTGCCCCTATGCTAGGATTTCGATTTATTTGGTTCTCCTCTGTCCATGTCTTCCAAGCATGCATCACTGTTGTGGCATTACGCTCGTGCAGGCAGCGATTGCTCGATGCGAAAGTCCACTCAATCGCATATCGACAATGCAGCCTCTTTCGAACTCCGTTAGTTGTTGGTATGGCATCCTCCGCTGTTGACGAGGCATACTGACCACTAATTAAACTTTCACTGCAGACAGAGGACGATAAACAAATTTCAACGCAACTTTACAGTTCTTTATACACATGGGAAAAAGTGGCGGGTTCTCATTTCACGTATGCGCAATAGCTTTGTAATTCTATTCATTTACATGTCTTACCTGACTTTACATTTCCTGTAAGTTTGGTTCAGTTTGCATTATTCCTTCATGCTGCTGCAGTAATATTTGCGAAATAATATATTTTTAATATATTTTTGTAATTTTTAAATCGTGTAGTCTTTCATGAAATTTTTTTCAATAATCGGCAAGTATGACTTTGCACTTGTTTGACCGCCATTTATGGCTTTTGCGTACTTTGCCACAGACAAATCATCCGATGCAATCAAGCCTATTATTTAGTGACGAATTTTCAATGCACACAATTAAATACTGATAACTAATGTCATTTGCCGGAACCTAATACACAATAGTAAGAACTAAAAGTGCTGTACTAAAATTGGAAATAGTGCAGACTGACCAAATTAGTTAAAGTACGCAGGGACTACTTCATAGAGTTTCATTTATTTTTATTAATAGTCATTTTAATTTTTAAGACTTTTATGTCTTCTCTTATTTCCCTCGCATTTCCTCGTCAGAATGTAAATTAGCTAGGATGAACGAGTATACTTAAACGGATGTAGCGAAAAGTTTAGTTAGAGCGTGATTTTTCTTTTAGCTCTTAATCTTGAATATCGGCTTCGCATTCTTGCCACCAAATTATTATCCTGCCGGCGTAGGTTCTGAGTCAACCTGATAGGTTAAAATGAATTGTGTAATCTTATACTACTTTAAATTTATTGTTATATTACACACCTTTAAATTTATTGCTATATTATCTTTTACGTTTCTCACCGCAAGTGGTCGGTGATTTTAAGCACGTAAGTTCGTACCGTCTGTAACTATACTGCATTCAATAAAAAGATCTTTTACACCCTTCCCCTAGTTGTGTTCATCTTCAAGCCTGTGCGAGAATTCGCAAGGATTAACAATTAGATAGATCTAGTTACATTTTATGTTAAAGAAGAGAACTAGATCCCACAACATGTCTAAAGGCAGATATGCTTTCAAGGAATACTTTCGAAGGGAGGCAAACTGGTTGGCATTTGTATTATGCATGGGTAAAGCCACATACAATGAACCCACTCAATCACATTACTAATTATACAGTTTGGAATACATTAGTATTTTTCGTAGTTTCAGACAGTCAGCTAATTTGTGGATACGAAAATAAGAAATGGAAGTCAACTGATTACACACACACTGGCCAATGAATTAGAAACCCAAGATCAATATTTTATTGGACCACCTTTTGCACGGATAACTGCTCTGATTCTTTTGGGCATCAAGTCTACATGCTTCTAGAGGGCATTTACGTCCAGAGAATACCATGCATTGGCCATGAAACTTTTTAGATCTTGTAAATTAGACGGAAGAGGAGAGTGCTGTCGGATGCGTCTTTTCACCATACCTCACACATTTTCTATGGGGTTAAGATCCGGCTTGTCAGGTGGCCAGGGAAGGTGTTGTAAGGCAGACTGATGTTCAGCGAACCAATTTTGAACACTTCTGGCACGATGTATAGATGCATTATCGTCTATGAAGTTTCCGTCGTCATCAGGGTAAAATTGCAACATTGCAGGGTGCACTTGATCTGCCAGTATATCTAGGTATCTCATGGCTGTTTGTTTAGCGTCGAAGAACAAAAGGGCACCACTTTCATGCCAACAGAACATGCCCCATATTATGATACTCCCACTAGACCCCTATATAGTGGGAATAAGGCAAGATGGATTCATGGCTTCATGGGGTTCTCGCCAAATTCGAAAGTCTTCCATCAGTGCAAAATAAGATGTAGTGTGACTCATCCGACAACATTATCCGTTTTCGATCCTCAGATGTCCAGTGCCTTCTTTCCCGACACCACTGCAAACGAATTCTTGCATGTCGAACAGAAATGAGTGGTTTTTCTCACAGGCACCCGACTATTTATTCCTATTCTCTGCAATTCTCTATGCATGGTTCGAGCTGAAATCTGTTAGGAAGAGCCTTGGTTAACGATCTGTGTCAGTTGAAGCACAATAAAGTCCCTGTTCTGCCGTACAATTCGTCGGAAACGACGCCGATCACGCTCTTGGAAAACTGTGCTTGAATGCAGTTACGTCTTCTTCTAGTGAAGGAATGTGGGTTCTGATTCCAACTTTTGAAAACCTTTGATAAAGCTGCTTTTAAGAACCCAGTGAGATTTGCTGTCTTCAAAATCGAGGCCTCTTCTAAACGGGCACCAACAATAAACCCTTTTTCAAATGGTGAAAGATTGGTCGTTTTTCTCATTTTATTTCATTCATCGTGAAAAAGACTCTTACACCTTACTTATACTAGCATTCCAACCACGTATAACCCACGTTATAAAAAAAAATTATATACTTTATCCCTAGCACGCATTCAAATTAAAATCTCAAAGATTTTTGGCCAGTGTGTGTATTTCGCTAGTATATTAATTATAAATAATATACTCCAAAAATAATTTACTTTAAGACATGTCTATCGTTTCAAGATCCATTTAAAGTCAATAACAAGTCATAAAATAAAGTAATTAAATATTCAAACTCTCAACTGATATTCACTAATTTATTAATATTAAAGCATCACATTCTTCAAAATTATTTAAATTATTTGGAAGAACTCTTGATCAAGCTGAAGACGGTAAAAGGCACAACAGTCCCATCTCACTATTTTAAAAATTCAAGAAAAGTACATGAAGAGCTTTTAAAAATTCATACACCAGCTCAAGAAGTCCTGACCCTCAAACTAACGCAAATGGTCCTTGCGTGCTTTATCGTAATAAATCAGCAACTTACTCAAGTTTTACCTATCTTTTTGAGAAAATCTCATTGTGATCTACTACCTTGTCTTTCAAATGAAATAGAAGATTGAATTTAAAATGTCATTCACTATCAAAGCGAGAGATACATTCTAACTTATATAGTAGTAAATGCCAAAATTCGACTTTCTTGTAATATTAATTTAGGAAAAAAAATTATATTACACCTAAGAGGCGTTTTCTTAACGCTTTCTGTGTTATCTTTGTAGGGTTCCACCCTTTTATTTAACATTTCAATGTGGGGAACCTCTTACACCGATAAGCGAATAATCGCTTGAGTGTGTGAACGGAGACGAAAGGCTCAAGAAGGGTTAATTACCCTTTATTTCTCAAAATACGGGTTAACGCAGTCGGCTCCTATCCCAAAGCATACAGCAAAGCCTCCACTTGGGCTTGAGCTCAAAGTAGTAAGAATTAATGCTTAACTAAAAAGATATAGCCGGAGCTATTAAGATTCTAAGTAGTTGGCCCCTAAATCTAAATTAAGTAGTCGAAGCTATCAAGGGCCTGAAGTACGGCCTAGCGTAGTGCTTAGAGAGAGACGTAGCCCAAAGGCAAACGCGCGCTAGTCAGAAACTCTGGCTCTCTAACGAAGTCAGTGAAACTTCGACTTAAATACTACTCTTACTCATTTGCATTGAACGCGATTCTGAAAACATATTCTGGTTGAAAATTGTAAACAGAAAATAGGAAGGATAGAAAAGTGGCATTAACTAAAAATAACTGTTGAAGACTTAGGATAAACCTTACACCTTTATTTATTAAATATCACGTTTTTCGCACTTAAACCACATAAAATTCAATTCGACAGCAATATCACAAAATATTTTAAAACAGCATACTTTAGCATATTTAAAAACAGCATATCTTTTCCGATAGATAGTCTCGGTCGCTGCAGATAATTCTTTTTTTTTTCGTATAGTGTTGCCATTGCTCGCTTTGAAATCGTTTAGTTTCTTAATCGAAAATTCACTAAAGTTTCACAAAAATGAAATATATAACAAAACAAATTCGAAATTGAAATCTTGGGCGTCTAGGTGCCCATGATCGGGGTGCAGGATTATGTTATTCAAAATTGGATGGCTTTTTTTTTCCATAGTGGGAGAAGCGTACAGAAATCCATGCAGATTCTTCATTATTTAATAGCTTTAAATACAACACAGGGCGATAATATTTGGTGACAACAATTTAAAAAGTGATTCGTCGTTTATAATGAAATGACTACAAAATGCTGTTTTCAGACTAATAGTCCTTCTGAGTTAACGCTCCTTTGGGCTAAAAATGTTATACAAAATAATCATCAAACAAAAATTAACCTGCTGATTTTGCGTTTAATGAACAGTTAAGAGTCTGCATGATAAGCAGCGCGATAGCACTGACCTTGAAAGGACATAGCGTGCAGGATGTTGGCGATTTTCGAATTAATTAATTACTACCTGTCGACACAAAGT
This sequence comes from Stegodyphus mimosarum, assembly GCA_000611955.2. NCBI lineage: Eukaryota > Metazoa > Arthropoda > Arachnida > Araneae > Eresidae > Stegodyphus > Stegodyphus mimosarum. The sequence goes on from KK114440.1 coordinate 17,224, forward strand.
ATACCTATTTCACGTGAGATAGTAAAAGCATGAAGAGTGCTGCAAAAGCGGGAAATTCATTTTTACATTTTATAACCGTTCAGTATATTGCGACTTGTTAATCCTATACTCCATGCCTAAATTTTTTCCGGTGGTTCAGGATGAAACGAATCGCCATGATACCTGGCAAAAACGTTAGGAGGAAAATTCCTCTGCTAACTTTTGGACTATGCAGGGAAAGAAATTTTAAGTCGTACTGCATGGGTTTTACTTGTGTAGAAGCTTAAATCAGTGTCTTTCAGATCCTACTAGATTGACAAACGAGTTAACACTCCAGTCAAAATTAAGATGAGAAGTCTTTCGAAGGTTAAAATAACCTTTTTCTTAAATCTTTAAATTAACTTTATAGTTCGGGCGCCACTGTAGAGACATTAGGTTATTTCGAAGCAGGAGACATGAAAAATGAGCAATATCCTCGCCGGGACTCAAACCACGGACCTCTCGAATACGCACCGAGTGTGCTGATCACTACACCACGAAGGCGGGAGAAAATTAAAAATTAATTTTGTGTATGTAAAAATATAGTTCCTGAATGTTAGGCAGAGAGCTTTGGCAGTGATGCTGACAACTGTGGTGTTTCCTTGCGTGTCTAGCAATTATTTTACATCGGGATCAGCCTTTTGCTAGTTGAGTTGCTCCCTCAAATTAGATTGGGTTGAGTAATATCTGTGAATTTCCAGAGTTCAGTTTTGAATTTTTAACTTACATTTCATGTCAGTTGATTCCCGCAATCTGCAGAGATTATTGTGTAAGCAAACATCATCCATTTCTTAATATGAAAGTTTAAACCTAAAAAAAATTTTTTAAAACCCTTTTTTTGGCTTTGCTTTAATAGACGCGGCGATAAACTAACTGACACTCTTACTAAGGACCAAATTTATTTAAGTAAGTGACTGGTTCCTTTTAAAATTATGTATGGAATATTATTAAATTAAAAAATTCCAATGGCTTAATGAAAAATCTGAGGAGGACATCAAATGACTTCCTTGTATGGCCAGTTGTATGATACACATTTTTTGCTGCCCTTCATGTAAACTTATTTCCTTGAATAAGTTTAACTTATTCAAGGAAGTAAGTTTTCCTAATTTAATTAACCAGTTTTTTCCTAATTTAATTAACCAGTTTTTTCCTAATTTAATTAACTAATGCTTCAAGTTGAAAATGACATCAAAATTGCAAATTTTGAAATTAAAATCCAGGTCAATTTTTCTCGCACGGGAATTAAACTTTTTCAAATTTTATTCTTTCGAAAAATTCAAGAAACTTCTAATGCGGTTTCCTGGTTCAAAACGTTCCTGAATTTGAACTTTTAATATGGTCTCCTGGTTCGTATACTTATATCTAGGAAAGTTTTATGCTGGTCGCCGAGTTTCCTAGATATTAGTGTATGAACCAGGAGACTGCATTTGAAGTTAGATTTCGCTGTTTGTCAATAATTCTTTTCTTAATTTGGCGTCACCAAAACATGAATATTTTCGTCATTTAAAACACTTTTGTAATTGAAAGTATGTACCTACGACCAACGATTGAGGAAAAAAAGGCCGGGTGTGGAATTTTAAGCTAGATAAGGGATGTGTGTGTGAGTGCATCATATATAAATAAAAGAAATGAAGAACTATTTAAGAATCTTACGCCTAGGATGCAAATACATCAAGTTTGGTACTGCTGATTGCAATAAAAAAGGGAGCTACATAACTAGGTTTTATTGCAGTTCCATATACAAAATTTCAAGGCTCTACGGCTGATAGTTTTTAAAGTATGCGAGATGAGGAGTTCCTTTTTTGAATTATGCGAGATAAGACAGACATACGTATTGCATAGAGACGTCACGAAAATAAATCTCTTTTGAATCCATTTTTCTATCCGTTTTGGAACAGAAGTCCTTTAACTAAAAAAAATCGTCTAAATGTATTCGGGAACGGTCAAAATGGACATTTCCTTTGAAATATGACATTCGAAATTTTCCGTGATAACAAAACTTCCTTTATCCCAACAAGGAAGTAAAAACAGTGAATTAAAATCTACACTGAAGTTTCTTTACGACGATCATTCACAGACAGTTCTACATGCTTTTGATCTACTGTGAATGCAGACTCCTTAGAGAACTCGTGTGTCTATAAAATAGAATATCGTTATATACACTTTTATAAGTAGATGTTTTAGGGAGGTGGGATAGTTTGATTTTAATATTAAAAAAACTATCTAATGAGGAGGAACTATTAGGAGAATGAGGAGAATGAACTTATAAAATACATTAAACTTACTTTATTACAAAACAAAGTCATCAGAATAAGAGATCAATTTTAACTCAACTTTTGGATCAGCTACTACTTCTGGATTTTTTCCCTGCTTTGTGCATGCCTTCATGGTGCAACGGTAGCACACTCGGCGCCTATTCGAGAGGTCAAGCTTCGGGTCCCACGGAGGTCATTGCTCATTTTTCACATCTTCTGCTTTAAAATAACATTATAAATCTACAGTGACTCCCGAACTAACAGGGAGTGGATGATGATCCTTCACCACCAGGATTTCGCAATTGTGTCCCCTAATCCTCCATTCGCCCTTTAAAAAAAAGAAAAAGTATATGAGGTATTTTCTCCCTTTGTTCTGCATGACTTCGTGGTGTAACGGTAGCACACTCGGCGCGCATTCGAGAGGTCCAGGTTCGAGTCTCGGCGAGGGCATTGCTCATTTTTCAAGTCCCCAACATAAAAGAACCTATTTTTTTTACAGTGGCACCCGGACTAAAAGGTGGTGGATGGTGATTCTTCACCACCAGGATTTGGTGATTGGGTTCCCCAATCCTCAGTCGCCGTTTAAAAGGAGGGAGTATATAAGCTATTTTCTCCCTCCTTACTGCATGCCTTCGGGGTGTGACGGTAGCACACTCGGCGCGTATTCGAGAGGTCCCGGCTAGAGCATTGCTCGTTTTTCACATTTTCCGCTTGAAACAACCTGTAATGACTCTACACAGTTACCTTCTCCTATGTTATTAAAATTTAATTAAAATATCTTAAAATGAAGTATGACACATTACTTCGAGCACTTTGAATACAAATTGCTACCCGATTCAATAACAGTTATAAGGAATGAGCCTTTTACTAATTGCAACTTGTGGCTAGATAAGAATATAAGTGATTTATCTCTATGTCTTTAAAATTATTACAGATCCTTGAGAAGTATGTAAAAGGACCTTTATTTTAAAACTAAGATGAACAGTAGGTACACCTGGTGCTTACAAATGAGCCAACATTTTTGGGGAGCACCCAAATTAGAAATTTAATGTAAAACTAAATTTAAATAATATAATAGCCAAAGGCTATGCAAAGAGATTTAAACGCAAAATTGACTCTTAAAAGTTCACCAGCGTGAAATACTATAGGGAATTATAATGCACGGCTGAAGAAAAGAATCGTTACCTTAGAATAGCACACTTAGTAACGTTACCTTCATAGGCAAACACTCACCAATACCAGAGAGATGTTACCAGCTCCCCCCCTCCTTGCCGATGTACTGCCGTTGATCAGCTCATGACTTTGGAATCTGTCTAAACTCTCACTGAAATACACGTAAGCTAATTTGTAGTTTGGCGGGTAAACGGAAAGAGAGAAGTAACGGTAAAGATTCTTAACACAAAATAACTACAATAAACTCTACACATTTGCTTTAGCAATAATTCATAAGTTAAAAAAATGTGAGTTATTCAACATAAAATTTGCTTCATTAATTTCAGTGTTATTAACTTAAGTAAAGTTATTCAATTATTTTAATTATTCGGTCGAAGTTAAATAACACGGTCGAATAAATAAAAGATATAAATAAAATCCTTAATTTGTAATAACAACAAAAATTATAATTTTTTTAAATTAAAAAATAACTTATTTACTTTAAATGTTATAAAATAAACTAATACTTATTTTGCATATTCATTTAAAACATTAAAAAAATAATTAATATATTTTATTAATAAATATTTATTAAATTTAATAAAGAATATTTAACACAGAATTTAAATTTTAGTGAAAGATAGCATAGAGTTGCCGGTATTAAAACAAAATACGGGATTCATAAATTAACCTGTAACATGCACATTACCAAATAAGTAATAAATTATTAATTTTTCCTCACATAAAATGCTACACGATAACTGTTATTCTGATTTCAGATTAAAAAAAAGTATTCTTGGGCCAAGATTATGGAGTTTGGAGACGCATTTGGTCTAAAGCGAAGTCGGTAAACGTTGTTGTCATAGCAGTTTGCTGGTAGCTATAGAAACCACGATATTCGGAATCACAAACTGTGCCGCAAGAAGCTTTGCTTATATAAAAAGAAAAAAAGAGCTTTTTTTGGGGGGGGGGTTTCCTACAATTTTATAATATGGCAATGTACGCGTTGTTAATACTTAATTGACATGAATGCCCCAGTTGCATAAATTATGAAACGCAATGAAGCGATGCGGTTAAGTTTCGTTTAAACATATCGACTTCTCACGGTTCACAGTTTTACGCATTATTGAAAAATTTGTTAGATATCGCAGAAAATAATAGTAATTACAAAAAATAATGCAAACAATTTTTTTAAATTTGAAAGCTTTCAGATTCTGCATTGCAGAATCTGAAAAGCTTTCAGATAAAAATCTGAAGCTTTCAGATAAAAACATTAAAAAAACGCCCCTTCTGTGTTACCTTTATTTATTAAATATCATGTTCCTAGCACTTAAACTATAAAATTCAATTCAACAGCAATACTGTAAAATAATTTTAAAACAATGAGCATAACTTTAGAACTTCCTATACACAGTCTCCGGCGCTAGAAATAAAAATGTCCCCTCCCCCGTATCGTGTTGCCATTGCTCGCTTTGAAATCGTTGAGTTTGTTAATAAAAAATTTGTTAAAATTTTACAGATTATGAAATAGATAATAAAACAAATTCCAAATTCCAAATTTGGACTTCCAGATGTCTGTATTTGGAGGGGGATTAAGTTATTTATAATTTGATGGCTCTAGATACCGTTGTTTTATCACACTGCAAGAAACATACATACACTTATGTACATTCTTCATTATTTAATTTCTTTAAATATAATACATTGCTGTAACATTTGGTTTCTGGGCTAACGCCCTTTGGGCTAAAAAAAAAAGGAGATTTGCTTTGGAATGTTATCTATCGATTTATCTGATTTTAAGTTTCGTTTAAACATATCGACTTCTCACGGTTCACAGTTTATTGCGTTACTGAAAGTAATAGTAATTACAAAAAATAATAAAAATAATAAAAAAAATTTTTAACGTTTTGTGCCTTACCTTTATTTATTAAATATCACGTTCTCCGCACTTCAACCATAAAATTCAATTCAACAGCAATATCGCAAAATAATTTTAAAATGAACATGTCTTTAGAATTTCCGATACACAGTCTCGCGCGCTGGAGATTTTTTGCCCCCTCGTACTGTGTTGCCATTTCTCACTTTCAAATCGTTGATTTTGTTATTCAAAAATTCTTTAATGTTTGAAAAAATATGAAATAAATAATAAAACAAATTCCAAATTCCAAATTAGGGCTTCCAGATGCCCATATTCGGTGGAGGATTACGTTATTCATAATTTTATAATTTGATGGCTCTAGGTAGCGTCGTTTTGTCACAATGCGAGAAACATACATACATTCACACAGATGCTTCATTATTTAATTTCTTTAACACAGTGTAACACAGGGCGTTGGTGGCAATAATTTAAAAAGTGATACGCCGTTTATAGTGAATCAACGCAAAATGCCTTATGAGACTAATAGGCTTTCTGGGCTCACGCTTCTTTAGGCTAAAAAGATATTCACACTTTCCTTACTGTCACAAAGCATTAAAGTTCACTGTTCTCTCAGTAGTGAGTAATAACAGGCTCGCGGGGGCTCATGTGAACTATTTGATAAATTTGTCCCTAATTCGCAAACCTCTAGTTCCTCTTATGTGGCTCTAAGTGCTACTACTGAATGTATACATGTTAGTATAATTAATGACTTAAAGTTTATTGATTTTTCTGAAAACTTTTAGAAAAATCATTTAATTGCATTTTGTTCCGATGGAGCTACTGTAATATTAGGAAGAAAAAGTTAAGAGTTGCAATCAAACTCCTTAAAAAATTTCCTAATGTTGCGGTGCAACATTGCATAACTCAGTGTTTAAATTAGCATTAGAAATTCCACATTAATGAGGTAAAAGATTTTGAAACATATCTTGATTAATTACATGACTTTTGCCAACCAGATTAGCGAGAATTAAAACGAGACTGGCAAAGATCTAGGTGTCGAAATATTAAAAAATTATATTTGGACCACGATATTCAGCATGCAGTTTACAAAAAGCTTTTGCGGTACGTTTTATGTAAGCATCAAATATTAAATGCAAAGTAAATCGAATCGTAAATTTGGAATTTTTAAACGACTTGGCATTAAAGCGTCACCCCGCCACTCTGAAGAGCATAACAACTTGACCTTGTAGAAAGGCACTGGACGTTCTCGAACATCCTCTAAAGAGAGGTCCGTAGGTAGATCCCCCCCACACCCTGGAAGAGTAGAAGATGATTTGTCTTTGTTGCGAAGAACAGAAGATTCCGATGAGGAAAAGAACTTGTGGCGCGTTTCACCTAAGAGGGATAATTTGTACGTACGTGACAACGTTTCTTAAACTGTGAGTCGCGACTCTAAATGGGGTAGAGAAAATTGAATTCAGAAATATAAATTTTAAGAAACGTTAGTCGCAATCACTTCATTGTCTTTTGAGGTTATTATTTAAATTATTTAAAAAATGTTACTCGAATAAACAATTAAAAACACATACTCGAATTTTCAGAACATCCATTTTTATTTTATTTTCAAAAACAACCATGATAACGCAAAAATATTTTATATACCGGTTTGCGACTGCGGAGATAGTCTCACAGAGCGTGCTAGCGCGTACCTCAGCGCAAATATAAAAATTTTAAACGTAAATTAACCAGTTACTTATAATTTCAGCCTTTACTATAACTTCTAATTTCCGTTTTCCTCACCTGAATGCAAATGAGGTTAGCCAGTATTTAAACTGAGCTTTTTGGATTTGAAGAGCGAGCGTGCTTTTAAGCTTCGCGTGCACGCTACGTGTGAGTTGCCAGCTCTAAAGGGTCATTCAGACTGGGGTTTATCTGAGCTGACGGAGAAAACTGACTTAGCCGACCCATCTCCAACGCCAGTTTTTCCCCACAGCGCAGCGAGTTGAAAAATCTGAACTGAACATGGAACTGACTCCGTTAGCTCAGATAAACTCCAATCTGAACGGCCCTTAACCCTTTCGCACAGACTGTCGCGCATACGTGCCGACACGCTGGCGTGCCAGAGCGTTTTCTCGTTCACCCTCGGCCTTCACACATTTGTGCCAGTGTCCCGGAAAGTTTTAAAACTATAACTTTTGGCACAAGATGGCATTGTATGTCCATATGGTTTCAGATACATGTAAATTTGATATTCTACTCAAAATGAGAGTAGCATGACTCACACACACGTGGTTTTTGATTACATAAACATAAGGGGAAAGGAATGTTTCCGAATGGCATGCTTTATGACGGCTGCTTAAGTTATCACATTTCAGTGAGCTCAGTCTCTGACAGAATGCCCATATAAGAATCACTAGAAATACCGCTTTCTAACTCTTTAGGAAATGGATCATCACTTTCGTTCATGTCACTAACTGGCTCATTTATCATTCGTCTGATAAAAAAGTGCTTGCTCGCCATAATAAACTGAAGTCGTATAATGTGTATAAGTAAACTGAAGGCTTCCGAAATAAAAGCAATGCAAAACGTAATAGAACCTCACATAGTAACCCTAAGAGAGTCTACATAGTAGCCCCCCCCAAAAAAAAAGGATTCTAAGGGATATAGAAACGCGAATGTCTATATCACGAGAAAACGCTCTGGCATGCTAGAGTGCCGGCCGGGAAATGAGTGCGCTTCTTGCTTCTTCAATGGATTTAAGCTTAATAGCAAAAAACCCTCCGGCCCTGGACAGACACTCGCGAAAAAGACTGCCGGCCACAGCGATAAGCGCGCTTTTGCGCTTCCCGTCGCGAAAGGGTTAATAGTTTTAATAATTCGGTTTTGCATTATATCGCTGCCGACACTGTGATTTTGACATTCTGGTAGAATTTCTGAACCAGATTGGAGTGATATTAAGGAGAAAGTGCAGAATCATCCACTGCTTGGAGCGGTTTTAAGATCGGTATCCATGTACACATCGACCTATTTTCACTTGACAAAAAAATCCCAGAATTGCACAAATTCGGCACTGCGCCATCCCTCGACTTTGTCCATGCACACATATATCTATTTTCACTTAAAAATAACACTATTTTCATTTAAAAAGTCAAAAGAAATTGACAAAAATCCAATTCTTCTTACACTTGTAAAAGGCGCCAAAGAAGTGGGCGATTCTGCACTTTACTGGATATTAAATTATGTGAAACTTTGACTGTTGTACCACGTTTAACTTATATTTTACTGTTCTGTTTAGTTCCAACACCACTAGCTGTGGCTGATATTGCTAGCGCAAGGAAGTGTGGGTATGTATTAAATTCTGTTTAAATAAAAATGCTATTTAAAACTTTTTCACGACTAGTAGTTACTTCAGGCATATCAATAATTCGCTCCATGTCTCTTAGGATTATTAGACTGATTACCAATTTCACATCAAGTAAAAACCCACAATCTTCGATTTAATGATAATTCGCATTTTCTACACTTAAGGTTAGCTTTTATTTCAATGCTTATTATGAGACATTTTTTTTATTTATATTTTATGATAAAAATATTTATTACCCATGGATAAGTGGTTGAATCTCAGTAACAAAGATAATGACCCAGATGGCATTGCTACCCTTCAAGCAGGATCGAGTGGCCGCCCAATCGGGACAGCGACGCTGACTGCCGTACCGAAGGGCCCAGTTTCGAATCCTGGAGAAGGCATGGACGTTTGTAAATGTATAGTGTCTGTGCGGCATGGGGGCATTCTAAATATGCGATGAGCCGAAAGTCCTTTCAAGAGGTTGGTGGGAGGGAAAAAGGGGTGGGAGCCCCTCGGACCCTCCCCACTGGGGTGCTCTGCATGAAAATTGTGGGCAGAACTTAGAAAAGTCGTACTGTTATATGTAGGGTGCTCAAGGCTCTTGCTAACGACAGGCGCAATCTTGCACTCCTTGCCACGATGAATTTCGTGGGCTTGTGTTGGTGTTGCTGTCAGACAAGTTGTAAGGTTTTAGTTAAACTAACCAAGTTTTATTTTAATTTAAATCTTTTCTATCTCCTCTCTGCTTCAACTTCCTGTCAGAAGAAGCGCGCGTTTTTAGCTTATGCTAATTTTTGAAGTTCAGCCAAGCACTATTTAAGCCAGAGGTAGAAACCTCTCGGTGTGTGAGAGCTTTGCCTCAGATCACGGTCACGCCGCTCAACGTTCGTCTGACCAGCTAGCAATTTAAATTTATAAGCCATAGTGCTTACTACGTGATTGCATTGTAAAATAAATTAAAGTGCGGTAGTATTTAGTAGTGCGTTAGTATTAGTATATCTTGCTACGCACCCTTTTAGGTAGAGGCCAACTTCCGCGAATTGCTCTGCGAAGCAACCTTCGATTTAAGTTCTATTTTACGTTTAGTTTTAAATTATTTGATTGTTAAGTTCGACCCAAGTGCGGTCTTTTGACTTTCTGTATCTCTCCCGAGTTGGGAAGTTTGTAACTAATAGTGATTCAATAAAAGAGGATTTCAAATCCCTTCACGTGCAGTTACTATCCAGCCCCAGCAGTACATCAGAACAAAGCTCACATTTCATCAGCTCACTGTTCCAGTTCAGGACTTAGAACTTGAGGATAAGAACCCGATTACAGACTGTGTTTATGTTTCCAAAAATGATGCACAGAATACTAAGTCCTGATAAAGTGAGGTAAGTCACAACAAGAACAGGATCTGGTAATTAGAAAGAGGCATCTAATATGCGGAAAAGAAAATCTGATGAAACATTTTTCCAATTTGGTGTGACTTCCAACAACTGTGATGATAATGAACAACGTCTTTGTTTACTTTGCAATAACATTTTGGCTATGTACACTATAAAACCATCAAAATTAAAAAGGCCTTTTGAAATCAATCTTACTTCGTAAGTCAAAGTTTCAAAAGACTTAAATTCTTCAAATTTAAACATATATATATATATATATATATTGAGAAATTTATGTCTGTTAGTGAAAAACATTTATTCGCATCATACGAAATTTCATAAGTGATTGCTAAAAATTAAAAGCTATGCCACAATGGAGAAAATCTTATATTAAAAATGCTATTAAAATCTCTGGAATTAAAATGTAAAAATACCAAAAATTAAGACGCTATTTGAGGCTTGCGCGAATACTTATATGTTCGAAACTACAAATATTACAATCAATCTAACTACATCATTAGATAGACGAAAGAGCGCGTTAGCAAAAGTTGTATTAAATTTTCAAATTTTAAATTTGAAAATTTAAAATTGTGTCAAATTAAAAATATTAAAATTTTAAAAATTGGACAGAGTATTTACATTTAGATTACTAAATTACTAAATTTACTAAATTTCAATTACTAAAATTTCGCTATTTTGATTATTACTATTTTAGTAAAATCAAAGCTCCGTGCGCATGCGCGACTGCGTGTGAGTGGCAAGGTCGTCTGGTAAACAGTCGCGCGTGGACAGTCAGTATGTTCGGGTGGTGTTTGCTGTATTTTTTTTTTTATTTCGCCAAGCTAGTGGTGTGATTTATAGAAATTTGACAAGCTTATCAGATTATGTACCAACAGAATTTACTGTTTAAGGCATAAGAGAATGGAGAATTCAGAAGCAGGCGATATTTGTATGGTTGATGTAACTGTTAACGAATAGTGAAGATTTATTCTAAAATCAGTATATATTCATGCAAATGCAAATTCACGAGATTTGAAGGTGTTTTTCTTTAGTGCATTGATGAAATATTCTGATACTACGTTAGTGATCGATGGAAAGTTTACTGTCGATACAGATGTTCTTATTATTATGATAGGAGATTTCAATGTAGACAGACGTCAAAACGAAATGAAAAGGCATTTGCTTTTATGAAACATCCTTTTAATCTCAATATGGTGTCAAGTAACTATTCAAGTACACGTGGTAATTCATTTACAGATTTAACATTTACTAGGAATGCAGACATCTTAAATTATTTATTTGATTCCTTATATCATCGACCAATTTCACATAGAGGCATTTTGAATGAATAAATGTGATAAATAAAAAATAAAATAAAATATATATGTATGTAAAATCTTTTGCTCCTTTTATTTATTCTATAACATCCATACACTTCCGTTAGTAATCGTACGCATTAAACACCAGCGGCTCTTTAAATTAAAAGAGAGAGCCTACCGTCAATTTTTTTTTCCGCTGGGAGGAAATACACTCATGTCCAAAATTATGTTTACATGCATAAATTCACGGATTTCTCAGAGACTAATAATTTAACGAATTTTCGTGGAATCATACATAACATGATGACACATAAATGCAAAAGAAAAAATTGAAGATCACCTCATATGATATAAAATTGTAGCAAGAAACAATAAGAATGGTAATAAAGTGTGACAAAGAGTGTTAAGAAAAAAAGGAATGATTCAGAAAAAGAATTAAGTCTTAGGAATTTAATATGGAATATGATCTCCCCTGACTTGTACACACATATCACAACGTGTTTTAAGGCTGGAAATAACGTTGTTAACCACATTTTGAGGAATTAATCTCCACTCTTCCAGCAATGCCGTCTTCAGAGCATTTACATCTCTAGGAGGAGGATGTATACGTGCAATTGCTCTTCCAAGGTAGTCCCATAAGTTCTCTATCGGGTTAAGGTCAGGAGAGTTTGGTGGCCAAGGTATTCGCTTAATGTCTTCACTTTCAAGGAATTCATCAACGAGGTTTGCTCGATGTGGACGGGCATTATCATCCATAAATAAAAAGTCAGGTCCATATGCACCCCTGAAAAGTCTTACATAAGGATCTAAGACCTCATCCCGATATATCTGGCCTGTCACAGATCCGCTGCTGAACACGTGTAGGGGCGTACGTCCATCGATCATTATTCCACCCCATACCATCACACCTCCACTACCGAAACGGTCACGTTCCACAATGTTCGAGGGATCATTTCGTGTTCCTGACTCCCTCCAGATGTAAACACGTTTAGAATCACCAGTTAAACTAAACCGCGACTCATCAGTAAAGAGAACATGGGACCATTGATGTTCAGTCCAGTTTTGATGTTCTTTACACCAATTAAAGCGATCCCTCTTTTTCTGTGAAGACAGTAAAACACATACCCTTGGCTTTCTGGCATAAAGGCCTTTTTCATTAAGCCTTCTGTATATTGTTTGCCGTGATGCAACAGTTCCAGTGGCGGCTGCAAGCTCTGAACTTAACTGGCGAGCAGTAGCCTTTCTGTTACGACGGGCAGTTAATGCCAGATACCGATCTTCAGAAGCAGTTGTCATTCGTTTCCGACCTTGTCCAGGCCTCCTTACAACACTTCCATCATTTTGAAACTGTTTCCATAGCTTAGAGACTGTCTGTCTTGAAATATTCAGACATGTGGCTGTTTCCATGATTGACTGCCCTGCTTCTAAACGGCCGATAATTCGCCACTTTACAGATTCTTCCAAATGATACTTCGAAGCCATAACAAACCGCTTTGAGTCCCTACACACTGAAATCAAACGCTATGTTGCAAAAATTCATTCAAATATTCAGTTTGCGCAAAGCGCTTGATTCACCCTTGGATGACGTAACGCCTAGATTTGCATATCACAAACCGTTTGATTACTTTTGATTGGATAATGCTAATTAGGCTTGGTTTTCACACATTCCCTGCAAATACGGATCACATTGATTCAATATTTCATTGAATATCATCATTTTTGGGTATGTAAAGATAATTTTGGACATGAGTGTATTTCAGAAATGTGAGAGCCGGTGGGCACAGTAGAGTAGCTACAATAGTAATAATAGTAATAAAAAAAATCTGAAAGGTTTCAGATTCTAAATTAAGTCCAAAGGGTTTTTTTTTAACGTTTTGTGTGTTACCTTTATTTATTAAATATCACGTTCTTCGCACTTAAACCATAAAATTCCGTTCAACAGCAATATCGCAAAATATTTTTAAAATCAGCATATCTTTAGAATTTCTGATAAACAGTTCCGCGCGCTTTAGATAAAAAGATTTTTTTTCCCCGTAGAATGTTGCCATTGCTCACTTTTAAATCGTTTGAGTTTGTTCATCAAAAATTCGTTAAAGTTTTACAAAATATGAAATAGATAATAAAACAAATTCCATATTCGGGCTTCCAGATGCGCATATTCGGGTGGAAACGTACGTTATTCAAAATTGGAAGGCTCTAGGTACCGTTTTCTTATCACATTTGGAGAAATATACATACATTTATGCAGATTCTTCATTATTTAATTTCTTTAACTATAATGCAGGGCTGCAATATTTTGTGGCAAAGTTTCGCGCTCTTCATACTTTTTTCCCTTGTTTTGTGTGTGTGTATTTATTTTTGTATTCCAGCATTTTCCTTTTTATATTGCACTTTTTGCATAAAAAATGTTATTATTTTAAAAACGTATTGTTGATGTTAAAAATATATTAAATAAATTTCATTTATTTTTTCCTTGCAGAGGATATTTGCATCTCATTTTTAGAACGATTTCTAAGGGCAAAATACGTAACATTTTAATAGGAAAACCATAATCATTACTTATATATGGAAAGGAAACTCTAAATGTATACTCGAAAAAGGTACATACCGTTTCTAATGTTTCCAAGGTTAAATTGCTGGTAGCAAGGGAAATCCGTCGACGCTGAAATCAGTGTCAAGGTCTTTAATTACATCAGTAGCAACAATAAATGAAATAATAAAGCAAGATTTAGAAATTAAAAAAAGCTAGTTCATCAGCTTTTGTCGAGGCATGTGGCTCAAAGCAGAACAATTTGTAGAACGCTGAATGAAAACTGTTTGTCAGTAGAAACATGGGAATACATTGTAACTCTTAATGAAGCATGGGTTTACCTAAATAACTGAAACAAACAGTCTATTTGCTATCGAAAACAAAGAGAAAAAAACCTGATGTGTACACCACATGACTTCCTTCTACGGAATATTAAATTATACGCATTTTGCATTCCATTTAAACTTATTGGATTGAATTAAATCTACTTCGTCGATAGCGCAGTAACCACAATAGAATAAATGCATTCTTTAAAATTCACTATATTTGTTTACCACAGCGGCACTCTGGCGCTAGCTTCACTTAACAGCGTTACATCTCATTCATTTTATAACTCATCAGAATGCACAAAAATTAAGTATATCAGCTGAAGAACTACATAATCGTTGCCACATGTTCTATTCAGATACTATAATAAATCTAAAACGATGTGTAAAAAAAATTAAACAAAAAAGAAAACCTTTTTTTCACAGACGATTGAGTAATTCTCATTCGAGTAATCCAGTTCTCACTTCGCGACAAGGTAAAAATACGTAAAACTCATTATCTATATTCAAATTTACGAAGTAAATCTTAAACACTTATTCCCTCGAATAAATTCCAGATTGGATTAAGCATGACTTAAATCGCAATAATAAAAGAAGGGGTTATCTTTATTGTTGCGAAGCTTGGTTTCTCTAGATTGGCAACAATCTACTCTGCTATTCTGCTAAGTTACAAATGTAAACAAATATGGGTGCTAAGGCCAAAAACATTACGCTTAGCCGCACTTAAACAACTTTTAAATTATTGATAATTTGACAAATATTGCACGCAGGTTAACTAAAGGCATAAAAACCTGAATCAGAAGATAAGAACAACATAATTCGATCATTTTTAAAGCAAAAAATGCACAATTTATAAACATATAAGAATTAAAAAACTAAACTCGCTGATCCGAGCATCAGGGTGGATATATATATTTATATACTTTTGGTGTGGCCGATTGCAACCAAAATAACAGATACACATCTACATCTTATAGTACTCCTATATACAAAATTTCAACGTTCTGAGGCTACTCGTATTTGAATTATAGGAGATACATACATACGTACGTAGGTACGTATGTATGTATCTCCTATAATTAATCTCTTCAGAATATATTTTAATCTGAAGTAATTTTAGTAAATCTCTTCAGAATATATTTTAAATCAATTTTATAATTTTTTGGGGGGAAACGTGTCTTTTATTCTTTCCTTACGCAGGGATGTCCCGCAAAAACATCGTTAAATTGCATTCGATAGCGGTCAGAATGGATATTTTCGCTGAAATGAGATACCCGAAATTTTTCGCGATTACAATACTTGCTTTTTACTTCGTACAAGGAAGTAAACATGCACAAACTAGTTCCGTCATTGCAAAGAAAGTTTTAGCAAGGGGTTTATGATTGTCGCTTCTGTTACAATGGGAAATTAAAAATGACAAGAGTGGGAAAAAACGTTAAAGTCAACTCAACGTGCTATCAATAAAAAGGTTATAAGTTATTTCTCCTGTCTTCTTAGCCTGCCTTCGTGGTGTAATGGTCGGCACACTCGGCGCGTATTCCAGAGGTCCAAGGTTCGAGTCCTGGTGAGGGCATTGCTCATGTTTCATGTACTCCTGCTTCAAAAATACCTAATGTCTCTGCAAGGTTTATCGTCCGATTTTACGGAAGAAATCCATTTTGTTATCCCAATAACTTTCAAAAAGTGAAACTTCATCAAGACAAAACAACAAGTCATACTTCGAAAAGTACCACTGCATTCTTTAAAAAAAAATGAAGAATGATACAGTTATTGCATATTTATCTTTTCAACGTACTACTGCAAAGTCTTCTAACGTTTCGCCTATGGACTATAATTCCTCTGGTTTCTTGAAAAGAGTTCTTTTTAAGCCCAAACTCACCACGATTCATGGACAAAGAACTCTTCTGTTGCGGAAATCAGGATGCAGACTTATAGTCTCTCCCCCCCCAAAAAAATGCTATCAGATCGAATATTTAAAAAATAGAATATTTAAAAAATAGTCTAAATGGCCCCGAAACCGTTCTAAAAATGTATAACCATTCACTATATTATTTCATATGATTTCTTCTTTACAACTTGATATACCTTTATATCAATAAACAGTTAGTTATCCCTTTTATGATATTAATATTTTTTTGGAACTCAGTGGGATCTTATTATGCCGATCAATTACCCGTGCATATTCGGCCCCTTGGTCATTATTAAGCCCCTTTAAAGCCTGTCTAGCCCCAGGGATTAATGCAGACCTCATTAAGACCTACTGCCTCTTACATATGAAGATGTGAAAGGCCTCCTAAACAGGGAGGCAATATCAGAACCCTTGCCCTAGACGGAAAAAAACCAAAAGACTTGCAGAAGAATTATGAAAGGTGACAGGAACAAAGCTGAATGGCATTACTAAAGGAGTAACATTAAACAGAAGGGGAGATGACAAGAAAAATAGTCTTATGCATTAACCTGATGTGAAAAGAATAATGATGAATTCTAAGCTTCTTCATCAAGATTGACCTTCCCGCTGGCAATGGAGTCTTATAGTTCAGTATAAGTTTTATACAACTGAACTTTCGTTGAATCGTTGAATTACGAGCGCAAAATATGCAATGCCACTGTATTTAAACATAAAACATTATCACCATGCCACTGTATTTAAACATAAAACATTATCACCAAGCGGACAGTTTTATTCGACTCTCAAAAATTCCCTAAAATGTGCTTTAAAGTACGAAAAAAAAAAACACTTACGAGATGGTAAAAACATTGCCCTTATAGTTTCTCCACCCTTTCCGCAAGTCTTCGTAGTGTAATTGGAAGCATACTCAATGCGTAATCAAGAGGTCCATGGTTCGAGTCAAGCGAGGGCAGTGCACCTTTTTCACATCCCCTGCTTCAAACCTAATGACTCTACAGTGAAGCTTAATTAAAAGGTGGGGATGATAATTCATCACCACCAGCATTTGGCGATTGGATCCCTTAATCCCCAGTCGCCATTTAAAAGGGAGAGTATATAAGATATGTTCTCCCTCCTTACCGCATGCCTTCGTGGTGCAACGGAGCACACTTCGCACGTATTTGAGAAGTCCATGTGGTTGTCCCTGCGAGGGCATTTCACTTTTCACTCCTGCTTCATAAAAAAAACCTAATGACTCTACAAACTTTAAGCTATTAGTTTGATTCTTTTTGGAAGAAAATAAAATTAAAAAAAATTTCATTCATTAGAAATAAAAGGAAAAAAATTCCAAAATTCGAATCAAAATATAATAAGAATTTTCCGAACCGATAACTTCTTTGAGAGATATACATCAGATAAAATTTTTCAAATGAAATGAAAAGATTCACACGAAAAATCAAAGTTTACCTAATATGAGGTTCTATAACTGATTTCTTAGAATGAAATGATAATGGAAGTATCGTCTTTCGAATTCTAAATAAGTTTTTCTGTATGTGAACGAACTTCAAAGGCAGAATTCATTACAAAATAGTAAACAATTAGAAGGAAAAGGTTTGGCGTGAAAATAAGAAAAATAATTATTGCAAATTTCGTAAACGAAGAAGGAAAGAGAGAGAAAAAAAAAGAGAGAATCTTTGAGAACTTGTGATAGTTAGATAAGGGCATTCTCTCTGTGAAGGAATTGAAAGAAAGTTTGTGACTGCAACGTCTTTCAAGAAAGAGGCACTTAAAGTCCGTTGGCATGAAAATACTTTTGAGAGGTTAACGGTCAGTAAAGAATTGTAGAAGAATCTCGGATTACTTCTCCTTAGGTATTGCCAATAGTGTAACAAGCTTGCTCACCATTAGTTTTTCGATGTTTAATTCGTAAGCAATTCATATTGTGGCACGCGTACGGATTCGTAATAGAATGAATTCACACAGCTCCGATGTTAGGCTGATAAAATTTAATTTACTTTATCAAAACAAACATTTCAGACATCCGGAACGGTTCACAAAAATAGTCGTAGTCATAGAGTACAATCAGTAGTTACACTTCAAACAACCTATGAATGTTAAACACAACGCAATGCAAAGAGGAGCTAAAGAGCGAAGCTAAACCGGAATTATCTCTGAGCTCACGCTAACCTAACTTAGAGCAGATGCTCAAATATAGTTCTCATCAAGCCCACGAGATATTTCTAGTACTTTCTGCTTTTGGAAATTCTGGAAGGCAATATGAGGGTCGAATTACGGTTACAGCTAATGTAGGGATCAATTACATTTATTCAATTATAATACCTATTACGGTGATACAGGGACCTGACCGAAATGTCGCTAAATGGTCGCCAAGTTTGGCGACTTTTGGGGGATTTTCAGCCAAATTTGAAGACAAAAATTAGTGGCCAAAACCGTTTTCAGCTTGGCGGTATCTCGCCAAGTTACCGAGATAGCCACTTACTCAATATTAAGTAGACCTTGCCCCGTATTCTTATTTTTCTTCATAGTTTGTTTCTCTAGATTTTTCATATTACATTATACAAAAGAAATATAAAAATTTTACTTATAATTTTACTAAAATTACCTATCCAAGTTCAAAATTTGTAATAATATGTAATTCTGAATTCATTTGTAGCCTTTTCCAAGTTTTTTTTAGTACCTGAATAAACGCGACATCTCCTTGCCAATTTGCTTGTGGACTTGTCTACTAGCTAGTTAATACTTTCTATTAAGTGAACGTACAAGGCTGAATGCTGACAGTGTCTAACCGGCTGTCCACTAATGGTCTTGATCAAAATTGGGAACGGAAATGCACAAAGACCGTTTTCATTTGGATCACTAATAGTGTTTGATGACAAAACGATCATCATCAATTTTTAAACTACTTCTCTACAATTAATCGAGCTCAAACTTTGCACATAGGTCTTTGTGGATGACAGTATAATGTGGTGGAGCGACTGTTCCAAAATTCACCACAGACATTTTAAAATTTAATGTAGAATTCAAAGCGATTTTTTTTTATTTGCACATACCTCTGTTTAACGAGCAAACTAAGCATCAAATAATCTTACTGTTTGCACCATTGGTAGAGCGGTGAAAAAATATTTTAAGGAAATTGTATGACATTTTTAACTTAAATTCTGATTCTTTGGTGAATTTTCGAAAATTTGTCAATTTTCAATATTTAAAAATTTATGAGTTGTAAAGGTTTGAAACTTTTACAGATAATGTAAAAAAATTACTTCATTCTCTTTAAAACAGTAATGATAAAAAAGACATTAATTGGTCGATTTTCCACATTAAAAAAATATGATGTACTGCAGTTTGAATCGGAAGGGGAAAAGTATCGGATCTTCACTGGGCTTCGTTTCGAAACATAGCTTAAAGGTTATGTCGTACTATAACGTATTCTCCGGCCTTCTCGGCATGCCTTCGTGGCGTAATGGTCAGCACACTCGGCGCGTATTCGAGAGGTCCAAGTTCGAGTCTTGGCGAGAGCATTGCTCATTCTTCACGTCTCCAAAATTAAAATAAGCTAATGACTCTACAGTGGTTCCCGAACTAAAAGGTGGTGGATGATGATTTTTCACCACCAGGATTTGGCGACTGGATCCCCTAATCCCCAGTTGTTCTTTAAAACGGGGAGTATATAAGGTATTATCTTCCTCCTTTCAGCATGCCCTCGGGGTGTAATGGTTGCACACTCGACGGGTATTCGAGTCCCAGGGAAGGCACTGCACATTTTTCTCTTCCCCTGCTTCAAAAATTTCCTAAATCTCTATAATTAAACAAAATCTTCACCTTCTTTTACAATAGCATTGATAAAGAATTAATTAGGCGATTTTCTAGATTTTTAAAAAAATACTACCCGCGTGATTAACTTTTATTTAACTTGCTCATGGTGTTTGCCACTATCGTCAAAACTTTGCCATCGATTTTTAAACTATTTCCGGATAAGTTACGGAGCTAAAACCTTTTTTTAATTACCACTGGTACTCAAGGCTCGTTGTCAATGACATGCGTAAATGCACCTATTCATAATTGTGTAGGAACTTAGGTATGAATAAAGGAAGGCTAGAATAAAAATATTTCTTGAATTAATTCCCATTGCCTTATATGTGTGTAATAGAGCAGACTTAGCTGTAGTAATATTATAGAAACAGTTGATGACATAAATGTGGAAATATTGCCTTTCGTAAATGTTGATCCGTAATGACGAGCAAACTGAGCAGCCGAGGCAATTAAATATTCATTTTTATTTCGGTAACATTTTGCGGCCAGAAACTTGATAGCTTTACTGTAAAAAGAGAAGCAGCAAGCATCAGTCCATCTAGCCTCAAGTGCAGAAAGCAAGTGAGTTGTGTTCAGGATGAAATTTCAATTCAGAATGAGTTAGTTTCGTTTTCAGTTCATTTGATTGGATAATTAATAATACAGTAAAATTATTATTGACTGTTTTAGTTCCATTTACGTCACCAACATTATATAGGAGTCATATGATATGGATTAGTTTCGAAATGACACAGTGGAGGAAAAGGTATTACTATTTTCAGATTATAGAGGAGAAATATCCAAATTAAAATTAAGAATGAAGAGGCAACTGCTAATTGAAATTGAAATTTTCATATTTTTTATCTTTCTAATATATAACATATATGTTATAAAGCAGAATATAAATAGAGAAAGAAATGAAGTTGCAAGAATAAAGCAGAATAGTATGTATGATCAAAAATAAAATATCTCCATAGAAACCACATCAATTTTATGGTTAATTTCTGTTTGCTTGATGACATGAATTAGTTACCCATACAATTACTCTTTTGCACTTTTATATATTTTTATATTCATTACCTTCTCATTTGAAACATATATCTTGATTATTTTCATAAAGCTGACGGTAACCGTTCAAACACTTCGGTACTTTTATTGGCTTATAAAGGGGTTTTATTGGCTTATAATATGTATTTATAAAGGGGGCCTTCTATTATTTTTTAACGTTTTGTGTTTTACAGTTATTAATTAAATATCACGTTCCTGGCACTTACGCCTCATAAAATTCAGTTCAATCACAAAATCATAAAATATTTAAAAACAGCGTATCTTTAAAATTTCCGATATACAATCTCATGCGCTGTAAATAAAATTGTTTTATTCCGTACAGTGTTGCCACTGCTCGCTTTGAAATCGTTGAGTTTGTTAATCAAAAATTCACTAAAGTTTTACAAAATATGAAATATAAAATTCGAAATTCAAAATTCAGACTTCCAGATGCACATGGTTGGGTAGAGGACTAAGTTATTCAAAATCTGGTGGTCCTTAAGAGGGTACCTATAAGTACCATCCTTTTTTCACAGTGAGAGAAACATATATTCACACATTCAGATTCTTCATTTATAAGGTTTCTCCTTCAATCTCTTAATCTTCTTACTAAGCATATGCTGTGAAACTCTATGTGGAGGACAGTGAGCAAATCTAGGCTATGTCCTTTAGTGTTGAAGAACTACAAAGTCAGAAAGAGGGTTTAAAGTGACCCTTTAATTCAAATAATTACAACTCTCCGACTTGAGAGTAAGCCACTACTTGGGCTGAACTAAAATAATATAAAATAAAGTGTGTTAACAATTCAAATACCTAAATTTAATGTTAAGTAGGACGGCGAGGGAAGCCTAACTCTTAGTGAAATGCAATAATGCGAATTTCACTAGCAAGAACTAGTAATTGCAATTTGCCTATGAAGGCGACCTTTCAGTAGACAGAGGAAATCTTTGCGCGCACAGCCTTACGGCGATAAATTCAAGACTCTGTTTTTCCCCTTGTTAACTCCTGCCTTTTAAACTTCTATCAGATATATGTGATTTGCATAAATATCTCGCTCGCGCTAAATTCGGACAGCAACTGAAACTTTGAGATATCGATTGGAAAGTTCAAACTAAAAATAACTTGGTTAATTAAAATAATGAATGCTACACATTATTTAAATTCTTTACAAATAATACAGGGCGATAATATTTGGTGGCCCCCAGTTTGAAAAATGATGCAGCCGTTTATAGTGGACGACGCAAAATCCCGTTTCCAGACTAAAAGCCCATTCGGGCTAGCGTCCTTTTGAGCTAAAAAAATTCATTAAATACAAAAAGAATTTATAAGTTTATAATTAAACCTTATATGATCGATATTTGCTGTTAACTAACTATATTAAAGTTAATCTATGCAAGAAATACTGCTGTATATGCTAATAAATATAAGCGTAAAGTGTATTTATTTTTCAAAAAACTTTGTTCCTTGATGCCCTGATAAAAAATTATGTTATAAAACATAAATATTTTTCTAAATATTATCGGAATTAAAAACAAAACCTTTCGTATTTAAAATAATTAAATTCTTAAATATTCCCAAATTTGTTGCCTTTTCAGTTGCTTGATTAGCAATTGAAATAGATGCCATTTTGCTTCATTTGATACAACACATTTTTTTCCTTCTACAATTATTGCATTTTATTACAAGATAAATTTAAGACAGATTTAATGACATGAAAAGATAAATTTCAAATTGCATTCAAGGATTAATTTCAAATATTTTGATTCTTCAAGGAATCTTTTAGAAAATGTTTTAATTCTCAGGAAAGGTTTTTATTCCCAGGAAAAAAAAAAAAAAAAAAAAAAACATTTGGAAACATCCGGGAACATTGATGAATTTTTCCTTAGACTACTGAATAAAAGTATTAATCATTTTTTCTTCAGTGACAACATTACCTTCACTTGCACTTCAGCTCAGCACTATCTGTGCATGCTGCCGTTGAATCTGTTCGAAAGATTTAAAATTTAAGTGGAAAGCCAAAGGTTTATGAAGTCAATAACTAAGAAACAAGACATTTGCAATGACAGTTATTTAGAACCGTGTGTTAACAACGTAGTTCCAGGCGCTTTGTTGCCGAAACATTCCCGCCATCCATTCCTGGACGCTTCTAAAGAATCGAAAAAAGAACTCACCTCTCTCGTCAGCGTATCGTATCCAAGCAGCGCTGCGTTTGCGGCTAGTAGGGCGGTTGCTGAAAAGGTACCCCGTCGTAAATAACTTTCCACCTGAGTTGGGGCGCAGCGACGCTGTCACTATATTCGACTCATGAAAGACGGTTCCTTGATCTTAGAGCACTGCTTTAATAACACTCGAAGCAGGCTCACCAAGAAAAAATCCAAATGTTAATCCCGCAGATTCTCGGATTCAGATAGCAACAACGAATTTACCTAAACAGACGATTTGAACTGAGCGTGTTTGGTTGCCACGACTTCGGTGCCAAAAGTTATTTACTTATTTATTTATCTCTGGAGACAGATTTCTCGATCGTTTGAATACATTTACGGAAATTCCAGAATAGATTTATGAATGAAACATTGTGCTTATGCAAATATTTGTTTATTTGACTGTTTAAATTTCAGCGTCTGATTTTACATATGTTATACGGAAGTATGCAATGCAAACTGATCATTCATATCTTTAATGTTCCTATTCTCATATTATGTGCGAATATATAATAAATAATAAATGAGAATTAAATTAATTTTCTGGCGTTGATTTTTATTTAACTTTTTAAATGTCTGTCATTGTCTTCTCATTCAACTCTTAAATGCTTGTCACGGAAAAATTCAAAAGCAACAGAAATTTGTTCTTTTTTAGCCCAAAAGGGCAATTTACCCAGAAGGTCTATAAATTTCGTTTTGGCATTTTACGTCATCCACTATAAAACTGCGTTTAGCTTTTCAATTTTTTACCACCAAATATTAGAGCCCTGCATTATATTTAAAGAAATTAAATAATGAAGAATCTGCATGAATGTATGTATGTTTCTCGCAATATGAAAAACAACGGCACGTAGAGACATCAAATATTGAATAACGTAGTCCTCCGATCGAAGATGGGCATCTGGAAGTCCAAATTCGGAATTTGTTTTATTGACTATTTCATATTTTGTAAAACTTTAACGAATTTTGAATTAACAAGCTCAGCTATTTCAAAGCGAGCAATGGCAGCACAGTACGAAACAAGAAAAAAATTATCTCCAGCTCACGAGACTGTGTGTCGGATATTCTAAATATATGATCTTTTTAAACACTTCGTGATACTGCTGTTGAATTGAAATTTGTGGTTTAAGTGCAAAGAACGTGATACTAAATAAAAGTAACACACAAAACATTTAAAAATGCCCCTTTGGGGCCTAATATAAAATCTGAAGATTTTCAGATTTTCTTTTGGTTTTTAATTTATGGCAATTTTTATTCCATTACAATTTAATTTGACCAAAAAACCAATGGTTAGCGATTAAATAACTTAATATAGTTACCGTAATTAGTTGTTCTCCATTTTTATTTCCTTGTAAAAAGGAAGCATTGTAACCGCGACAAATTTTGGGTATCATATTTCAACGACAATATCCATTTTGAGCGCTATCGAATGCAATTTAACGATGTTTTTGCGTGATACTTTACCACGCAAAAATCTATATTAATCAAGAACTTGATTACTTCGATGTCAGTGAGAATTTAGATTTCTAAATTTACCAGTGTTTTCAACTGCTGTTATATTCCGGTTGCGGAAATCTGCTCCCAAACTTTTCCGAATTGTAGTAGCGTGAGATATCTTATAAACCATGTTTTCGTCTATATTTAATCTATCTGATAATGAACTAGTATATTTGCTGAAGAATTCAGAATTCTAATAATAATAGTTTTCATTTTCTTGTTCTTGGAAGTAATTTCACATGTTTATTTTTCTCTCAGAGTAAAAATATAAACTGGCTCAGGAAGATACTAATAATCAGCACGTAAGAACAGAATAAAGGACGCTTTTCCCCCCAAAAAATTATAAAACTGATTTAAGATGGATTCTGGAGATATTTTTTCGTAGTGACTGTGCGTGTACGTGCGCACGCACGTATGTATGTATGTATATCGCATAACTCAACAACGAGTAGCCTGAGAACGTTCAAATTTTGTATATAGAACTGCTATAACATGTAGATGTGCACCTCCTATTTTGGTTGCAATCGTCCGCACCCAATGTGTGTGTGTATATATATATATATACACACACATTTATATGTAAGAAAAATAAAGAATATGTCTAAGATTAAATTAACAACGTAAATTTCCCTTCTCAATTTTAAAAATAATAACCTCTCTACGCATTGCACATATGGCACTTACATATGGCACTTACATAATTCTGATGATGTAAATGGAACTAAAAGTCAAGTAACCAATAATAATTTTACAGAAGTATTAACTATCCAATCAAAATGCATTGTAAACAAAAACTAACTCAGTCTGAATTGGGATTTCACCTTGAACATAACGCACTTGCTCTTTACGCTTCGGTCTAGTTGGACTTCTGTCTGCTACTTTCTTCTTTCTTACTGAAAATTAATCTAAAATGTGAGCTATTTTGGAATAGGCACATTTCATGTGCCAAGTTGATTGTGGCCGCAACAAGCTGAAATAAAAAATGAAGATTTAATCCGCCTTCGCCTCCAATTTCCTATTCGTTATAGATCAACACTTCTACGACGTTAAAATTCCTGCTCGTCATTTACTTCAGACTTTTTTTTAGAGAGGAAGGTTCTAAAAGCTATTGCTTAAAAGTACATTTCAAACTGTAGTTCCCGAGTAAAAAAATTACACCATGAATAAACAATAATACAATACTAAAAAAGTAAAAGTAATTGGGGGGGGACATAATGTAAAACTTTAAAAACTAAAAAGGATGAGAAAAAAATCTAATAAATTATAAAAGAAAAATTATTTTAAAAGATGCACGCTAAAAACCAAAAACATTTCAAAGACACAGAAAAAATACAAAGAATAGCAGTAAGTGGTAAATTAGCCTAAATCGAGGTTTAACGCGGACTTATCAAGGGAAAAGCGCGATAAAAGTTGAATGCAGCTAATACCATTAGCGCGTTTCGTCAAACGAAACCAATTGAGACTGAAAGTGGAATTACGTTAAGAGAATAACCAAATTAAATTAACTTAATATAGTAAGTCTCAATGGTTTCGCTTCTTTTCGCGACGCGCCGGCCATAAAATTGTAAATGTAAAATTTATTACTTGCGCAAGAAAAAACTATACAAGAAAACCTAGTTAGGCGTATGTCAAATTAAAACAAATAGCCAAAAAGCCATTAGTCAAAAATTACACAATTTTAAGGGAGATCCTAATGAGCTTGAAGAATTAAAACTTTGTTAAAGAAAAGAATTAAAATAAACTTAAAAATAAAAGTAAAAATAACGCTTCAAAATTGGTCTTGCTAAGATCAAAGGCAAAGCTAAGGGGAGGAAAAAGACAAACATACCTGAGCCCATTGCATTGGCCTCATCAAAGTAAAATAATTTTTCTTTTATAATTTGTTAGATTTTTTCTCATTCCTTTTAGTTTTTAAAGTTATCTCGTTTTGAATTTTTTACGTTAAGTTTTTTTTTTCGATTACTTTTACTTTTTTAGTGTTGTATTATTGTTTATTCATGGTCTAATTTTTTTACTCGGGAACTACAGTATCAAATGTACTTTTGAGCAATAGCTTTTAGAACCTCCTCTTCTTTACAAATATTTTTAAAATTTTGCAGCAAAATTCTTGACCACATAGGTCTCTCTTGTTCGCGTACTACTTTCTACTTTTATATATCTATATATCCACTCTGTTACTCGGCTCAGTGAGCTGAGATTCTTTATTCTTATATGTTGGTTAATTACGCATTTTTTGCTTCAAAATTATTAATTTAAAATTGAATTATGTTGTTCTTATCTTTCGGTTAAGGTATTTATGCCTTAAGTTAACCTGCATGTTATAGTTGCAGAATAATCAATAATTCAAAAGTTGTTTAAGTGCGGCTAAGCCTAATTTTTTGGCCATATGGCAGCCATATTTGTTTACATTTGAACGTAGCAGAATAGTGGATTTGCTGCCAATCTAGAGAAACTAAGCTTTGGAACAACAAAGATAACGCCTTCTTTTCTTATTGCGAATTAAACCATGCTTAATCAATTCTGAAATTTAATCCAGGAAATATGTGTTTTAAGATTTAATTCGTAAATTTTAATATAGATAATTTGAGTTTTTATGTATTTTTACCTTGTCGCGAAATGAGAACTGTATTACTTGAATGAGAGTTAATCAATCGTCTGTGAAATATTTTTTGTTGTTGTTTAATTTCTTTTACACATTGTTTTAGATTTATTATAGTATTTGAATAGAACATGTGGCAACGATTATGTAATTCTTCAGCTGATATACATAATTTTTGTCCACGTTGTTGTGCGTACATAAATTGTACCTTGTACGTTGTTGCGCGTACATAAATATTTCACACTAATAGTTAAACATTTTACACTTACACTGCTCGACACTGAAAATGCAACTCCAAGAAGGAGTGGTCAGAAAGTGATGAAATTTGGAAAAAAGACAGAGACAGAAAGCAGCAATAAGTGATCTTTATTTCAAAAATGATAGTCAGAATACAGAGCGAGAACGGTGTTGGCTCAGTAGAATGTAGGACCACCGCGGACAGCGATGCACGAAGAAACATGCCTAGACATAGAGTCAATAAGTGTGGATGGTGTCCTGAGGGGTGGCTCTCCATTCCCTTTCAACCATTTGCCACAGTTCGTCTTCTGAACGAGACTGGGGCAGAGTCTGCAAACAGCGTCCAATCACATCCCTCACATATTCGATTGGTGACAGGTCAAGAGAGTACGGTGGCCAGGGAACCATCTGCATATCTTGCAGAGCATGTTGGCAGATGCGAGCACTGTGTGGTCGGGCGTTATCCTGCT
>KK114440.1:45963-69401 GCA_000611955.2 Stegodyphus mimosarum
AAATCGTCTATGTGCTGGAATGCCTTCGGTTGGCGGGGCCTGGCATTCTCTCCTATTACACGTATCCTCCGAAACAAAAACCAACTTTCTTCGATAATTCGTCTGGCAAAAATAACGACACGAATATTGCCCATTCTGCATGTTCCTTCCCTTATATCTTACTTCACGAGCATCGGAGAGCTGCGCATTTCACATCATTCGCATACTCAGTGACGTGCGTGTACTCTAAAATTTGCATAAATTTCTGACCACTTCTTTTTGGTGTTGCATTTTTAATTTTCGAGCAGTGTAACTACTGGCCAATTCTACAAGGATACATACATATACTCGTACCTATATATACAAGGATAACATATATATGTATATATATATATATAAATTATAATTAGTTTAATTCTGTTCTTAACGAGTACCTTAAATTAAAAATTTATTGCTAATTTTTAGTTTTTGTTTCTGACAAGTCAAGCAGACTAATTTCATTCTAATTTTTAAGTTGTTTTCGTAGCTTATGATTAAATTCTAGCAAAATTACTAATTTGATCCTTACTTGGAAAAAGGACGAAACACTCTCACTTAGTTTGGTTATCGTTCATTGATAGTTCGTTACTTCGCCTTGACAAGCCAATTAATCTAAGGTCAACGACAATAGCTACATCTTCAGTACTTTGAATTTTACTTTTAAGTATTTTTGAGGTTTTAAAATATTATTTCTTTACAATTTTTAATAAAATTTTACTACTATAGAAATCTAAATAACTTAAAATACTAAGTTTTTTTCCCATTGATTCATCGCTTTAATTAAATTTCTGTTCCTTGGAGATGATATATGAAAATTTTTTTCGAATAATAAATTTACACACATACACTTAAGTTACTCTGGTGGATTTTGCATATATAGTTGCTGTGAATACGTTAGTTAGTTAAGAGTGTTCATGTACAAGGTTTCATCATATACACACTAAATTGCACATTACCATGCCGCACAAGAGCACTAGAACGATACAACAAGACACCCAAGAGTAAGACATTTAGTCATGAAGATTGGGCAGGAATCATTAGTCCACTAGGTGACATGACAAAGGTCCTGTCCCAAACCCTACAATTTTTTCATTATAAGATTTCTGAGTAGAGCAGGCTGCTTAATGAAGAAGCGCATGAATGGTGCATCATTAACCGGCAGTCGGATGTGCCACGCCTCTGTAATACAATGCTCTGGAGAACCAGCTTCGCCGTATACACAGAGTTTGGATGAGACAAATCCCCTTCTGCAGAAATACTCTGGGAAGGGGCCGTGGCCCGTTACAAATCTTGTTACAAAGGGTGCCGAGATAAGTCGTTCAGTGGAAACTTTGGGGTAACATACATGGGCTCTTTTACCTTGAAGAGCTGCATCCCATTCCTATGGCATTGTTTCAATCCCTTCTCCCAGATCTCTCTCTTGAGAAGAGATCTAGGCAGCAGAATGAGCACAGGCTGACCATTCATGTTTCTTGCTGCTTCTTTGGCGAGGTTCATCGGCTTCTTCATTCCCCTAGTGGATCCAGCATGTGCCTTTATCCAGGAGATATGAATAGTCCTTCGACTCTTGCTCTCTCTAAGCAAAGCCTGGATGTAGGCTACCAGAGTAGAGGGAAGGTAGGGATTACGAATTGCATAAATAACAGAAAGTCTGTCAAGGCAACTGACATGCATACAAACCAATGGAGGAGGCTCCCAGCCAGAGACACTCGAGGTCTCCTTTACACGGAAAAAGCACCTCAACCACTGGTGGTGATCCGAAGGCACGCCACTCTCCCCGATCAATGCAGAGGAATATAATTTCCCCAACATTATAATTAATAGTCACACGTTACAAGGTTTAAATCGCCGTCCCTCCTCATTGACCAAGGTGGAGTCCATCCCACCTCGGACAGCTTTCGATATGAACCATGTAACGTCCTCAGCAATGGGGCAGACAAGACAGTACCATATGGTTCCTGCCGAGCCAGAACCAATCACCGAATAAACGATGCCTCTAGTCCTGTAGCATAAATAACGCATGTTATGCTAGTCATATCAGCCTGGTCGTAAAGAGGTTAGTGATGTTGGTTGCTGCATCGATGAGCCCTTGAAAGGCTTGAAAAAGCTTGAATTTTTGTAAATGTACAGTATCTGTGCGGCATGGGGTACTGAAAAGAACATGACAAGCTGAAAGTCCTCTCAAAAATTTTGAAAATATTATATCTCAAATATATGGTAGAGAAGGAAGGGTTGGCCATCCTAAGATGTATATAAATATAAAATACGTAAAAATACGATGGCTTTGCTCTTTGCGAACTAGCAACCTTTAATTAATTTTCTGCAATTCAGGATCTTCCCCTAGACCAGTACCTTCTGGAACATTCGCGCCTATTACATAACCTCCTCATATAAATGCTGCGTCATAAGTTTTCCTATACAGATGCCTTCTCGCCTTCGTCCTGCTAACGCCTTCGCTATGCTCTTCTTTCTTTGTTAGAACGTTATGACGTATTAAAGTTTAAAGTCAGTCGTATCTAGTAGTTCAGTTACTGAATAAGTTATTTTAGTAACTTCATCTGGAAAAATCATCTGCTCTAAATTAAAATAAAGATATGTTGTTAAAAGTGAAAGTCCTGAGTTGTATTTTTTTCCGTGGTTCAATCAGTCTAGCTTCGTCAACCATCTGCCAAAAAGTGTAATGGAATAGCCTCAACATTCACCCACGACGTGTTGGAATAACTGAAATATTACAGTTATCAATTAGCCGGTAGGATTTATCCTCTACGTGGGAAAAAAGCTCCTGGATTTATTTCTAACGCGCATCTAAATTCAACAGTGGGTCAAGGACAGTGTGTGATCGTCTTATGCTTTTGCTTCTTTTCCGGCGATGTTTAAGTGTTTTACCTCGCCTCCAAAGTTATGCGTTTTATCAAGTGCTTCTAAAGTGATTGATTTTAGTGTTCAAATTGATGTGTATGCGAACTCTTAAATTCAAGATTTTTTGATTGGAATGCTAACACGCTCAAAAACGGCAAAAATGGCAAATGATAAGCAAGAATCCGTAGCTATTGTGGATACAGCAAAATTTCAATTCCTTATTTTTGACGGCACAAGTACAAATTTTCCAATAGACAAATATCTTCTATTGTTTGAAGAGAAATGTGCTGCAAAGAACATTCCAGAAAAGGAAAAGAAATTTCTTTTCTCAGAGTGTATTAGAGGAGAGGCTTTAGCCCTCTATTTACGTGATTGTTTAGATAAAGACTGGAACAACATAAAGGATATTTTCGAGACATACTTCACAGCATCGGAATCTATTACATTTAGTGATTTTTTGTCTTTAAAATACGAGAAATTTAATAATATTGATGCTTATTTTCGTAATAAGTTGAAATTAGGAGCCAGCTTGAAACTAAGAGAATCCACAATGGTGGAAGCACTTACGGAAGGACTTCCTCATTCTCAAAGAATGCTGCTAACAGTGCAAAAAATAGATACACCGAAAGACTGGATTATTCTTGCTAGGAAACTGTTTCCAGTTCAGATACCGTTGGATGGTTTAGGAAATAGTAATTTCCAATTTGTTTCTCCAAGGCAAACTGTTCCGAGGTGCTATTATCCCAGGACAGTGCAATCCACTCCTTATCAAAGTTTTAGTAGTGTGAGACCTTTCAATTATCAACAAGTGCCATACCGACCTCTTCAGTATCCGTATAGGCCAATTCGATATCCACAATTACCTGCTATTAATTATAACACGGTTCCTAAAAGAGAAGTTAAAAAATGATATTACTTTAAAGTGAATGTCCAAATTGGACAGGAAAAAATTCCTAGCATTATTGATACGGGATCGTAAATTAACGTTTTACCGTTAAAAATTTTTAACAAAATTGGTGATAAATTTAGAGAAATTTCAGTGAAAACCCATGATAAAATATTTTCAATATCTAGCCAAGTTCATACAGAAAAAATAGTCAAAGTAAAATGTAAAGTAGGTAAAATAGAAAACAATATGATATTTTATGTAGTAGATTCAAATTTGAATTATTTATTGCTTTCAGCACCATGTGTTTCATTATTTAAATTACAATTGAATTTTCATAATTATGAAGTGTATCAGCTTGGAAAACAGGTAAGTAAAAATGTTAAAGTAGACAAGTTTTTCCAAAATAATTATGTAGGTAAAAATGATATCAGTGCTAAACAATCTAGTAAATATTTTGATAATAGTGGAAATTTTGTATGTAAAAATGATGTTAGTACTAAAAATTGTGGTAATTATTTTGAAAATAGTAAAACCTCTGATATTAAATTACAGAAATTGTTGAATGATTATAATCATATATTTGCAAAAAGTAAATATGATGTTGGTTGTATAAGGGTTGAACCTCCCATAGTTATATTAACTTCTGAATTACCAATAGCCTATAGACTATATAAAGCATCTTCTAAAGATAATAGTGAAAAACAAATAGATGAATTGTTAAAAGCTGGAATTATTAAACCTTCTTATAGTCCTTATGCTGCTCCTGTAACTTTAGCTTATAAGCGAGATGAGCAATCCAGAAGCAGATTGTGTATTGATTTCAAGAAGCTTAATCAATTTACTAAAACTGATTCTGAACCTATTCCTAGAATTGATGCTGTATTAGATCAATTAACAAATGCAAAAATCTTTTCTACATTGGATTTGGCATCAGGCTATTGGCATATAAAATTAAATGAAAAGGTACTGAAAAATTGGCATTTACTACAAATTTTGGACTGTATGAGTTTACTAGATTACCTTTTGGTTGGAAAAATTCCCCAGCTGTTTTCCAACGAGCTCTTAGACAAATTTTAAACAAATATCAGATTCAATTTGCTTTAAATTATTTTGATGATATTATAGTATTCTCTCCAAATTTTGATGAACATTTAAATCATCTTAAAATAATATTTGATATATGTGAGAAAGAGAATATAAAATTAAAACAATCTAAATGTAATTTTGCTAAAGAAAAAATAAATTTTCTAGGATATGAAATTCAAGCAGGTAAATACCAGCCCAGTAATGCAAATATAGAGGTTATTAAGAAATTGCAACCCCCTAAAAATGTCAAAGAATTACAAAGATTTTTAGGAAGTATTAATGTTTATCATAAATTTATTCAAAATTATGCTAAAATTAGAGCCCCATTAACAAATTTACTTAAGAAAGATACTCCTTATAATTGGACTGATGAATGTCAAAAAGCTTTTCAAAAATTAAAAGAGGCATTGATTTCTAGACCTATTTTAACTTTGTTTAATCCTAAATATCCCTGCCATGTATTTGTTGATGCGTCCAAAGAAGCTGTTGGTGCTGTTTTAAAACAAGAACATCCTGATGGTAGTTTACATCCAATTGCTTTTCATTCTAGAAAATTAAGATCTTATGAACAAAATTATGCCATTACTGAGCTGGAATGTTTAGCTATTATTGATGCAATTGATAAATTTTATTATTATTTACATGGTAATCATTTTACTGTACATACTGATCATGCTGCTTTAGTTTGGCTTAAAAATATAAAACACCCTACAGGTCGTCTATTTAGGTGGTCTTTAAAATTATCTATGTATGATTTTGATATAAAATATAAAAAAGGATCTACTAATGTTGAAGCTGACATGCTCTCTAGAAATCCTATGTGTCAACATTTAAGATTGCAAGTTAATTTATTATCATTAGAAGAAATAAAAGAATATCAAAATTTAGATAATGTTTCTAATACTAAGTATAAGAAAATGAATGATGTATTAACTATCAAAAAACAGGGATTGTGTAAAATTGTGATACCCATGTCTCTACGTACGAAATTACTTGAAAAGGCCCATATACAATTTGGTCATATTGGTGTATCATTTCTGTTAAATTTGTTATCTCCACAATATTATTGGCCAGGAATTGTTCAAGATGTTAGAAATTATTGTAAACATTGTGAAGTATGCCAGTTTAATAAGAAAAGTAAACAAAAGAAATTTGGTTTCATGCAAAATTTACCATCAGTTAGTGAACCTTTTGAAATATTATCTATTGATCTAGTAGGTGGTTTAAATTATTATAATTCTACTAAAAAGTATATTCACATAATTTTTGATCATGCAACTAGATATATCTGGACTTTTGCTTCTAAAAGTGTAACTACAGATACTTATATAAATTGCTTAAAACAAATTTTCCAAATTCAGATACCTAAAAAGATTTTAAGTGATAGGAACGCTGCTTTTACATCTTCAAAATTTAAACACTTTTTAAGAAATCATAATGTAAAACAATTGCTAACTACTGCAAATAGACCGCAAACTAATGGTAAAATTGAACATGTTAATCAAACTATTATAACTAGATTAAAATGTAAACTAAATTCTTATCAAGGTAATATAGCATAGACAAAATTATTACCCCAGGTAACTGAAGAATATAATAATACCCCTCATTCTGTAACAAAATTCCCTCCATCATATTTAATGTATGGAAAATTACCTTATGAGTTCTTAATTCAAAATGAAGAATTGTATCCGTCAATAGAAGAAGCCAGAAAAATAGCTCAAAAGAGATCTGATGATTATCATAATGTAAATAAAGAAAGATATGATATTCATTTTAAACCTAGTAATTTTAAAATTGGTGATTTAGTAATGTATGAAGAATTTCAATAGTCTAATACACGTAAATTATCTCCTCCATTCTCAGGACCTTATAAAATTTTAAAGCAATATTCTGAAGTTACTTATAAAACTGATAAACCTAATCCTTTAACTAAAAAGAAATCAGAAATTGTTCATTCAACTAGATTAAGACCTTTTAATCCAGCAAGTGAGTTTAAGTTAACTGCCAGAAATAGTAGAATTCCTATCTCTGTTCAAAATTAAAATTAATTTTTTCAAAATTACGTTCTCCTGATTATGACTTTTAATACCTGATTTAGACTTAAACACTAACTATGAAAGTTATTTTCCCGACTATGACAAATTATTCTCCCGATCTTGACCTTTTATATTTTTCACATAATTTAAACTATTTTGTAGCAAAAAGTTTCTTCTTATTGTAGGATAATATTTTTTTCTGATTTACAAAAGTATAAAAAAGACTTTAACTTGATTGATTATACAAGTTATCTGTCTTATAATTTTGATTTTGTATGATCTTTTTTTTTTCTAAACACTTTGAGGCAATGTACAATGCCAAAAACCAGTTTTGAAAAACAGATTGATTTTTAAAAATTTAGCATATATATCAACCATAATTAACCTTTCCAAATAATTATGAAGCGGTTACATGCTTTCAGGCCTGGATATTTTTTTAACTTTATTTATGCTGTAATGAAATCTGTAACTTCTTTTAGAAAATACTATTTTAATTCTAAACTAAGAGTAAATTTCAAACAAACAGTTTTCTCTTAAAATTCTAAATTGTGCTGCTTTTTTTAAATTATAGGTGAATTGTTTAGCATAATTTCTATAAAAGAGTTTTATTTCAATTATGTTTCATAATACATCATACTGATAAGCACGTTTAACACCTTAATAATTTTTTTACATTTATTCCAATGTTAAAATTGTATTTAAATGTAATAATTAATTGTGCTAGTATTTTATAGTGATTATTTTTAAAATTCATTTCTAGTTCTGCATAACTTTTTATTTACTGTGAATTTAATTTGTTAACCTAAAAGGGCAGTAGCCCAGAAATGCTATTAGTTTCGAAACAGCATTTTCCGCTGTTTCGCTATAAATGTCAGTTTCACTTTGCAAATTATTGCTACCAAATATTATCGCCCTATATTATATTTAAAGAAATTAAATAATAAAGAAGCTGCATAATTACATGTATGTTTCACGCACTGCGAAAAAACGACAGTACCTAAAGCCATCAAATTTTGAATAACGTAATCTTCTACCCGAACATGGACCCTGGACGGCCGAATTTTGAATTTGTTTTAACCCATTTCATATTTTGTAAAACTTTAACAAATTTTTGATTAACAAACTCAACGATTTCAAAGCGAGCAATGGCAAGACTGTACGGAATTTAACATTTTTATCTCCAGCGCGGAAATTCTAAATATATGCTGTTTTAAAATATTTTGTGATATCGCTATTGAATTTGAATTTTATGTGGTTTACGTGCGAAGAACGTGCTATTCAATAAATAAAAGTAACACATAAAACATTAAAAAAGTCCCTTTCGGCTTCATATAAAATCTGAGAGTGTTTCGAGATTTTATTTTATTTATTTATTTATTTATTTTCATTACATTCAGAAAACTTTATGCTCCGAATTTTATGAATTATTAAAATAAATACTCACCTTATGATCATGTTGCGTGCGTACGGGATGGACTGAATGCACACGTCGATAAAAAGTTAATAAAATTTATTCCTTTCACAAGAAATAAAACAAAATGCTGAAATATTTCCTCAGAGATATTCTTACAATATCACAATATCTCACAGCAGTTATATTTTGAACTGCTGAAACTTTGAATACAACTCAGTTCAAAATACACAGAAAGTTAATTCGATCTCACAGTGAATTCGCTACAATCAATAACAGCACCAAATAAACAATATAGTAGTTCACTTAAAACCACAACAACTGAGCTGAGTTGAAACAACTTTTATAAACAAAACAGCTTTTATAAGCTTTTTAATCATTCACAAGCATATTCTGGTAAAATCTATTCTCTCGATTTTTCTGGATAGCAACAGCAACTACGAGATATCTATTTATTAAATGTTAAATGCACGCGCTCCTGTATTTTGACTTTTCCGGCGTAGCTTTCTCTTAAATTTCGTCACGCGCTACATTGCATGGGAAAATAAAACAATTACAAGTAATAAAAACAGCAAATGAAATACAAATTCCGTAACCCGTTAATGGGTTAAGTTTTCTACACTCATGTCCATAAATTAAGGATAATTCGGAGTCACGCGGAAATCGAACTCTTAAATAAATATATCACCTGTAAAATCACTACACACATCTTCAAGAATCATATGCAAATTTCAGGAAGTAACCAGATGACACCGATGGTACGTCACAATAACGAGAGTGTAAGAGAGTGATATATAAGAAATACAGGCAAAGAAGTAAAATTGTTCGCAGACGCTTTATAAGCATTTCAGTGCAATAACCGAATAGTTATGACACAAAGGACGCATTTGGATGATTTTTTACGGGGTAGAATTATCGGCCGTCTGGAATGTGGGCGTACCCAACTGGAAGTATCAAACGAACTTGGAATTGCACAGAGTGTCATCTCCAGGCTTTGGCAACGATTCCAAGATGATGGTAATGTGAGTAGACGTTACAGCACAGGTCGCCCCAGAGTTACAACGCCGAATGAGGACCGGTATTTGGCAGTTACTGCCAAAAGAAACAGGCGGAGCACAGTCTCAGACCTGTCTCGTCAGCTCTCTTCAGCCACTGGTACGACAATTTCAAGGCGGACAGTGTACAGACACTTAGGGCAGATTGGTCTATATGCTCGTAGACCTGTCAGATGCGTTCCACTTACTGCAACTCACTGTCGCCTGCGATTAGCCTGGAGTAGGGAGCATGCATTGTGGACACCGCAACAGTGGGCTTGTGTGATGTTTTCCGACGAATCCAGGTTTAGCTTGCAGTCTGATTCTCGCCGGACTTTCATATGGAGAGCTCCAGATACCCGTTACCACCAAGAAAACATCATTGAACGACACCGTTACGGTGGTGCAGGAGTGCTCGTTTGGTGTGGAATTATTCTGGGTTCCAGAACTGACCTGCATGTTCAAATTGAAACCATGACAAGCCAACTCTACCGGGACATCATTCTGGAACAACATGTACGTTTGTTTCGGGGCGCCATGGGCTCACAATTTGTGTTTATGGAGGACAACGCCCGTCCTCACCGTGCAAACATCGTAAGCGAATGCCTTCAATCGGAGGATATTACCCGTATGGACTTGCCAGCATTCTCACCGGACTTGAATCCAGTAGAGCACGTGTGGGACATGCTTGGCCGACGTGTTGCAGCCCGTCAACCTCCTCCTACATGTCTACCGGAATTTCGGAGAGCATTGCTTTTTGAGTGGTGTAATATCCCCCAAGATCAGATCGATAATTTGATACTCAGCATGCCTAGGCGTTGTACGGACTGTATTGCATCGTCTGGGAGACATGCAATGTATTAACAATCATACCAACCCTGTAATATTGGTTTTTTGTAAATAGGTTTTTTTTTGTAATTTGCTCCAGGGAGAAAAATCGCTATTTTTTAAATAATATCAAACATATAGCATCTTTTTTTGCTCTTTACCTTTTGCTTAATAAATAAGCTTTACAAATAAGTCAAATTTGTTTTGCTTCTAACTCTTCCTTTGCCTGATTTTGCATTATCCTTAATTTGTGGACATGAGTGTAATAGACGCAGTGATTGTACAAGAGGCGAAATTGTCTAGTGACGGCCCTGAATGCAACATAAGCTGTCCCTAGTTAACCTCAGAGAAATTAAGTGCGTAGTTTAATTTAAAAAACGGAATCGTTGCGATTACTGGAAATAAAAGAAATAAATCACATTAACTCCTTAGAATTCACATGTGAACTGCACAAGCACCCAGTGTGTAAAACTATAAAATTGAAAATTTACTGGAGGAAAGAAGATTCCGTTTGTTTGGTGGGAGTGTACAGCATTTGTTAACTCGAGACTCAGAATCGATCCTTGCCACTTTGGCCCTTCTATACATTCCTTCGTCAAACGTTTCTTTATTCAAAAGCCCACCAGCGGCCGAGCGGTAAAATCGCTAAACACTGGGAGTTCCGACTCCAAGTTAACAGGCTCGCTGCAAGGGTGTTCTCCACATGTGTAACGTGTATAAGAGACAGTTCTTAGAAAATCCTCCACGAAGGCATTCCTCCCCTTAGGCAGATAGTCCTAGTGTGTTTTGCCATAATCAGTCAAACCAAAACCAAAACTACGTCCAAAATCCAAAGATTAATTACTTCGGAATG
Source organism: Stegodyphus mimosarum (assembly GCA_000611955.2). Taxonomy (NCBI): domain Eukaryota; kingdom Metazoa; phylum Arthropoda; class Arachnida; order Araneae; family Eresidae; genus Stegodyphus; species Stegodyphus mimosarum. Next base: position 56,981 of record KK114440.1, read on the forward strand.
CCTTTATTATAGTACCAACCAGTTCAAATATAAATAGTAAGGAGAACTGGGGAAGAAATAGATGAAAGATATTAAGGAAAAAGGAAAATAAAAGAGAAAGTCGTCATAACTTGAGAAATTTAAGGGAAAAGAAGCAAACTTAGTCTAACGCACTATATATATTGTTACGAAAAATTCGGCGGTTGCGCCTGTATGTAAGCTTTCCGGCATAGCACTAGATTTGCCATAAAATAGTGTAAGGGAGGGTTGCCAGATTGGCGACTTTATCGCCCATTTGGAGACCTAATCGGCGATATCCCATGGTCCAATCGGGAAGCTTCTAGAATAACTTCCTGTCGAGATATTTCTCGAAACCTGTGGAACCTAAGGAAAAGCTATATAAACCCTTGCGTTTCTGAGAGCCGGCAGAGTGTGAGAATTGTGAGAGTAGCTGCTTACTGTGAGTGCTAAGCTACGCGAGAGTTTTGTGAACGGAAAGCGATCGGGATAGTGCTTTGCCGTGAAGCTACCTTTACAGTATAGCTTGACAGTGTATTGGTGATTGTTCCACGGTGTTTATTATAAGTTTAGTGTTGCCGTGAAGCTACCTTTACAGTTACAGCGTGAAGCTGTGTTGCTGATTGTTTCAGCGTATTTATTGTAGATTTTCGACGCTTTTAAAGGTAATTTTGGAACTGTGCTGTAAATAACGATTCTTGTAAATAAATTGTGCTATTGTTCTGCATCGTGTTTTCATTGGATACCCTCAAATCCACGAACCCGTATAACGCAACAATATATATAAATTAAAAAATAAAATATAATCATGCCTAGCATTTTCGCGCATAAAGCTGCTGAAAAATTATCAGTAAAGACGCAAAGTAAGAAATTTAGATTAAATTCTTTTTGCATTTATAGGATTTTTTTAAATTTATGACTCAAGAATTTCAATTTTTGGTCTTTGTGAAAAATTCGTTCTAAATTTCTTACTTTATGTCTTATATACCTTTCGTGCATATTTTTAACTTTTTGTAATATAAATAAACCAAAAGTTAATAAAAAGCGGCAAAGTTTAATGGCTCCTTGGTCACATGGATGTAAAATCAGAAATTAGTAATGCTACAGATAAACTTGGGGAAATAACCCATAGCAGAATATAAAGCATGGGGAAATAACTCATAGTAGAATTTAATCTGCAAAAAAATTGATGTGAATATGTAGTTGAATAGGTTGATAATTATAGAATTGTAATTGAATAGATTGATGATTGAAAATGCATGATGGTCTTTACAGTTACTTGCTGAGGAAGAGCCTGAATTTACAAAGACAATTTAGTTGAAATTATAGCATTTCTATTGAAGTGGTTCCGGAGCTTCATTAGCACCGTCATCACGGATGGGATCATAGCTGGAACTGATGTTGATGACGAGATTATATGCTTTAATATAGTGTCAGAGCACGAAACGCTCTTTTACTAAGCTTCTATTATTTTCTTTTCTGCAAGAAGACGTAAGTCAAGGCAAGGAGCTGTTCGAGTCTGGTGAGTAAGCAAGATATCTTGTGGCTATACTTCTGCCGGTGAGACTTGCTGGTAGGAACCACGTACGTGAATATGCAAACGCATCTGTTCGTGTTAGTGCGCAAGAATGCGAGTTATGTATTTATGTTTTGGAAAAGGGAAGAGGGAGTAGCAATGGAGAGATTTCGCAATTGTGGTTGAAGAAGCTGGCCTTCGCCTTTTGGCTGAGTGGAAGATGCCGTATTCCTGGTCAATCACAGAGCAAGGACGTTTTGCAGAACTTGGAATTGACGGATCATATGCAGGTATGGCTTCGAGTGTACGATTATCAATTTTTTTCGATTTTAGAAAATAAATTTTGACTAATTAATTTAATTCACACATCACTGGATTAACGACTTAGATCCGAATGAATCACGTCGCTACAGCCACACACATAAATTCGAACTGATATTCGCTGCCGTTTCAGAGCTTAAGATTCTAGTTGTTGCTTTACTAAAATCAATAGGCGATGGTGTACGTAGATTTTTGACCATGCCAATAGGAATGGATATATTAATCGGCACCAGGACCAGCGTTGTAGGCATAGGAGTTGCATTAACAGGTGCATAATTCATGTTCAATTCTGCATGTGTGAAGTTCAAGTCTCGATATATCACCTTCATCGTTGGCATCCATGACGCGAATCGCATTGGAAATTACGTCCGTCCAAAACTTTCATTCCGACGATCAACTTTCCCTTTCAGGCGCTAGCGAATGGATCCTTTCTCTAACAATCATTAGGATGTAACTTGCTTAAATTGTCTCTACACCTCGATGTATTATATGACGTCATTTTTTTCATAACAATTACGTGTGTATTATGATCCTACATAATGTTTGGCATACGTATTTAATGACAATACCATATAAAAACTATTTTGCATCACATTCATTTTTTTTTCTTGCAACAGTTTTTAATTATTCATTTGATTTTTTCGCAGAACACTTCAAGTGGCTTCACGGAACCAGTGTTCCTTGGAACACGTACTGAGAACTTAATGGTGAAGTTCCAAGTACTGAATTTTTCAACATTATTCATAAAGAAATGGTACCTCATAACTACAGAGCTTGCACAGCAAGATTTAATGGAAAATGTTTTTCACCTAGGTTTTGTGAATATTAAATTCATTTTCTGAATTGTTGTTAGCCCAGAAGAGCTATTAATTTCATTTTGCCATTTTGTATCAATTCACTATTGAAATTGTTTCCACCAAATATTAGCGCCCTGTATTATATTTAAAGAAATTAAATAATGAAGCACCTGCATAAATTTACGTATGTTTCTTGCATTGTGATAAAACAACGGTATCTAGAACCATCAAATTTCGAATAACTTACGTCTCCACTCGAATACGGGCATCTGGAAGGCCGTATTCGAGTGGAAAGCCGAAATTTGTTTCTCGAGTTTTTCTTGAAGACGAAATTTTTTTTCTTCATCTCGAAGCCGGAATTTGTTTTATTACCTATTTCATATTTTGTAAAACATTTATGAGTTTTTAATTAAGAAACTCAACGATTTCAAACCGAGCAATGGCAACATTGTGCGGAGGGAAAACAAAGAAATATATATGTAATTTTATAAAAATTCGGTTGCATGTTTATTGACTTTTTTCCTGTTTAAAACTTAGATACATTATTTAATTAAAAACACTTATATTATTAAAAATTATTTTTGCCAATCTGTTGTATTAATTTTAAAATATTTTGTGTAGTATGCAAACAAAATTATCTCCATTATTTTTAAATTCTTAGTGAAATACAAATTTATTAGAGTTCCCCCTTCAAATTAGAATTCAGGCAATCAAAAATTTTGTGTCTTAGTTAAACGATTTTTTTTTAAATTCAGGCAGTCGTTAGTTTCTAAATAAGGAATTTTGATGGAGGTCATTGGTACTGATGCCCTGAAACAACTGGAAGCAGTAGCTTGTCTCACCAATTTAGCCTGTGGAAGTCATAGGTTTACGCGTAAAATAGCTAGAGCTTATTTAGTATCTTTTATTGATGGAGAGGGCTCATTTTTGCAAATGTTCAAGATTTAATGGATGATAGAATTCTTATGCCAGTTCTTGAGTCAGTGACAGTTTTTCTGATATCCGGGGCAGGGGATGAGCATCACTCTTTGCCAAAGCATTCAGCTTACGATAATCAATACACATTCTTGTTTTTTTGCCTTCCTCGCGTTTTAATACTAAGGTTACTGGGGATGCATAAGGACTACAACTCTCTTTAATAATTCCGTTTTTTAATAATTGATCAATTTGCCGTCTAATTTCTTCTTCTTCCTTAGGGGAAGTACGATAAGGTCTTAAAGTAACCGGCAAATCAGAAGTCAAGTTAATTCGCTGTGGTTCAATGTTCATTTTACCTACATCATATTTATTTTTGGAAAACACGTTCTTATATTTATTTAACAATTTAATTAATTCAGGGTTTTCTTCCTCCATACTCTCTGAATCCATTGTTACTTCACTAGTTTGTTTTTTCACATCATTTTTTTGAATTTTTAGTTTTACATTACTTTAATTATTTACATTAACTTTTGTTACCTTAGACATCTTATCATCATTAAACTTCATAATATTAGACTTATTACCTTCATTAACTACTATACGTTTAGACACATTATTTTCATTAGACATATTATTTTCATTTTCATCAACACTTATTACGTTAGAGATATTACTTCTAGGTTTTGCCTTAACTGATGGCATTACATTACTGTTTTTTTCAAGTTCTTGATCAAGTTGTACATGCAAAGAAACTCTATTATTTACATTCACAGAGTTTGAAATGTTTTCATTTCTTTGAGTTACCACTAAATTACTACAATCAATTTTTAATTCAAATAATTTACATTCATTTAAACCCAAAAGAACATAATCTAAATTAGTATCTAACACAAATAAGTTAATTAGTTTAATAATATTTCCAATTTTCATCTGTAATTTACATATTTTATCAATAGAAAAATTTCCTTTAGTTTGCCTAAACATTTTCTACATTATGTAGAGAGTTGAACAAGAAGGATATTTGCCACAATGACATTCAAATTTTTTTTTTGCAATGCAGAAACTTATTATTTATTGTTTTAATTAATTTTTAGCCATTTGCAGTGACATTGTACATTTCTTCGTGGTACAGTTTGTGGAACACAAGGATCTAAAATTAAGAGTTCACATACATAGACACACACAAAAAGGATTCATCAAAATTATATTAATTTCATTTCTGTAACAGGAGCTATTATATTATAGATTGAAGACTGAATATAGCAATTCATATGTAATTTTAATACAATTCCACAGATTTGATTTTAACAATTTAAACCACCATGCACGTAAAAATTCATGGCTTCTTTATCTTAGATGAGATTATTAAAATACATGAAATCAGTTTGTAAAGACTAGAAGATTACTTATTGAAGAAATATCACATATATATATATATATATATATATCTTTAGCGTGCGAGACCGTGTATCGGAAATTTTAAAGATATGCTGTTTTAAATATTTTGCGATATTGCTGTAGAATTGAATTTTATGGTTTTAGTGGGAAGAACATGTCATTTAATAAACAGAGGTAGCAAACAAAACGTTAAAAAAAAGGCCCTTTGGGCGTAATGTAAAATCTGAAAGCATTTAGTTTTTTTTTAAACTATTGTTGCAATAATGTTACTAATAATAATAATTTTTTTTTTTTTTCTTTTCAGGTTTCTTCTTTGTATGTAACTGAATATGTAGCCGCCTTAGTTATCATAAAATGATTTTGACGAATGCAGCTAGAATAATTTCATACCCTCAGCTTCAAATTAATAATAATAAAGAACTCTATTTATTGGTTTTAAATCGTATAGTTTTAATAAGACAGATTAAATTTGAAGGAAAAATTAATCTCCACATTTTTCTGAATGGCAAAACATTTCTTTTACATCGCCGAGTTTTCTAACTAAATTTGAAACATGAATATCTTGTGTTCTCGAGTGGCAAAACTTCGCACAAAATATGAAATAAATGAGAAACAAATTCAAATTTCGGGCTTCGAGATGCACATGTTCAGTTGGAGGCCTATATGTGTTCAAAATTTGGTAGCTTCTAGGTGTCACCGTTACGTACATGCCGATTCTTCATTACTTAATAATAGTACAACTTCCTTAATATTATTGCAGATCTTTCAATTCCGATTCGAGCAATGTTTAAATTGCAAAAATAGCTCAAGTAGAGCCCAAGATACGGGCAAATACACTTCTGATGGGGTCTCGCCGACTTTCTGAGAGATTTAAGAAAACATGTATTCGAAGCTTTACTACAGATTTTTGTTACACTTGATAAAAATGGCTTAGACAGCAAGGATGAGTTATTAATTAGATGCAAGATTTCACGATCCAAAGCGAATTAGCTCAACTGCATTTTAGAATTTACACTGCAAGCGTTTGGCAATTTACAAAATTTCTCTTGAGCTACGGAGGAATTAATAGCTGCACTCTTCTTATTTTGTTGTGTATGATTCATTTTTAACTGTTTATATGGAGATATTATAAGCAGAATTAATGAACCCACAATAGTATTCTTTAAAACAGCATTTTTTTTAAATGGAATAAAACTATCATATAAGTATAGTCTATTTTAAATGACTTTTCTTTTGTAATTTTTTTCTTAGCTGTTTAGATAGATTCATTGTAACTCAGTGGCTAAAGGATAATAGTTTTACAGTATACTTTTCTACTAGCTGATGCTGCAAACAGTCATTAAAAAGACCACACGGACACATTTTTATCACAGTTGCAAAAATATATGTAACACAAGAGAGTACAAAAATCTGCAATTTTCCAGTTAAAAAACAGATTCTCCCCACCTTATGAACTTTAACCCTTTCGCTCCTAACGGGAACATACGTCCCAAAGATTAGATTTTATTCCCTAGTGGTAAATAAATGGATTTTTATGGAATTAGGGAACGAATATATGACTGAAGAAACCTGGCCTATTTGTCAAATGTGTCAGGTTGCACTTTGTAAAGAGTGCTTTACACCATATCATACTTCACTTGTACTGTAAGAATTAAATATTCGGTACATTTTATTTAACTTTATTATTTATTAACATGCAGTGTAAGGTTGTTATCACAATATCCTAGACAACTGGGACAAATAGTTTCAGTTGACATTAAGATTGGGACAAATGGTCTCAGAATATTTCCAGGAAACAGGCAAACTTACTCATACTACACTTCTAGTATGCCAACATTAAAACAAAAGTAAGGTTGAAAGGGTTAACAGACATGAACAAACCACAGAGTTCACAGCCTCCTTTAATGTTCTCTTGTTGAATGAGGCTTCAAAATGAGTTATATATTGACTTATTCCCAGCCATATAAAAATGCACTGGCCTCATCCTTGCATGCTTTGAAGTCAACAATCCAAGTAAGTAAAGTAATTATTTATTTGATAGTATTTATAGTTGTTATCCCTTGAACACTGTTAGGAGATATCCATATCGAACATAGTAACATTTTGTAAACAAATTCGCGGTATGAACGATTGTTTGGAACTCGTTCATAAGCTGTGAAGCGTCTGTATATATTTTTGCAAGGCATTTTTTCAAATTTGAGAAATACTGCACTTCTTTTTTAATAACAGAGTCCTCCCATTTCTACATCTTAACTTAACATGACAAAATAACTAATTCTACTTTAAACTGGTTATCAATTTAGGTTTGTTTTTTAAATGTATAGAAATATAAATATGCATATATCTGGCCATCAAGATTTTACATTTACAGTTGGTAAAATTCATAAAGCAATTCATATCTCTCAATATTATAAGTTAGGTTTTCATAAGGTAATCAAAATGACTGCTATAGAAAAATTTCCTTGTTTCTTAGTCTTAAATATTATCACATTTATTTTTAATAGTTAATAAATACCTCAACTTGGGCAATTTGTCATATTTTCCTTTCCATTAATTCCTTCTATTAGTATTTTAAATTTATATGATCATCTATTAGTATTTTAAATTTATATGATCATCTCCACACAATTTGAATCAATAAAAAAGCATATTTTAAATAACCATTTTTTGATACGAATTGAAATCAATTTTGAAACTGTTCAAAATGTGGTTTTATCTAAAAAATTAACTAACAATAAAGTATTTCTACAGTGAAATGTTTCACAGCAAAAGTAATTAATGCTTTATTTCGCATTAACCTTTGCACACTAACAAATACCCACTTCAGCTATTCAAAAAAATTAAAAAGAAGACAATCATAAAAATTTTGTAAAGCTTTGTAGCAGCCGTGCAGCAGTCTTGATTCACAAATGTGATTATTGTTGTTCACAGGATTTTGGTGTTTTATTGGAGGTCAGCTCATGGTGACATCTATGGGTCAAATCAGAAGTGTGATACAAGAGACTCAAGTAGCCTTGGAGCAGAACTTGAGATGGAGTGAAATACTCTTTATCTCCTCACTTCAGTGGCGCATTTGAGCATTCAGATTTACCAGCTCCAGCTGGCTCCACAGGCTGCCATAGTTTTAAAATCTCAAAACAAAAGCCTAGAACTTTTGGAGAAAGGGAAAAGGTGGATGTGTACATTAAAATTTGGTATTTTCTGCTGCTCTTGTAAAATTTAATAAATCCTTTGTTCCTTACAAAAACTTAGAAAATGTAAGTTATACTTTTATTGAAAAAAGCAGACATTTTACTTTTTAATTTCAATTTTAATACTTTTTTCTTGTGAACAGGAATATAACAATAAAATTACACAAAAATATGAATAATGCATTTATTATACAAATGAGCTGAATTTATGTACAGGTTATTTTATATATACATGAAAAATATATCTTAAATCTGCAAATTTCTAAAAGAGAAGGCAAATTTTCAACACAGGTGATTTTGTTCACCATTTCAATCAAATATTTGATGCCACTCCCTTCTTAACAATATTGTTGACAAGGAACAAGACATTATTGTGCTGGACCATATTTATTTTTATGCTATCAACAGTTATCTGCTTTTGACTACAGACAGGTTCAAGGACCTCTTCTTATACCCTCTGATGAAGGGTAAAGACTTTTTTTGCCAGAGATGTTATATTTGGAATTGCAAGTGCAGAAATGAATGTGGTCTGTTTCCTCTTATCTGCATCAGCAAAGAAAAGATAATTTTTATTGTAAAACAGAATTAAGTATACATATAATAAAGCCATATTAATATAGTAAAAAAAAGGGCCAGGATTGTACTTCTGGAATAAACATAGCTTTATTATACAGGGAAATATTTACATCATTTTACAATAAAAATATCCAACTGGCACCTTCACTGATGTTGAGAGGGAAAGGATTATGTTAAATTCTCTTCCTCAAACTCCATACACTCGCTCCTGTACAATATTCTCCCCCTCAGTAGAGGGTGTGAGAAGAGATCCTGACCCATTTGAAGATGTCAAAAATTTGTCACAAGTTTATCATTAGCCACTGAAAATTAAAACACAGTTTGTGGTGGTTCAGGAAGTGAATTCCTTATTTCTTGCAACAACATTCTTCAGAGAGGAAGCAATACATTAACAATACATTTTAAGTATAAAAACATTGGCAATGGATTCTAAGTATAGAAAAACTAATGTTCATTTGAACAAAAATGAGACTGCAGAAAATGTCAGATTATTCTTCTCTTCCAAAAAAATATCTAAGGGTCAGAAAATTCAAGAATTTTGTAACGAACTGCAGGTCTTATAACAACAAATTTACTCCTTTAAATTTAAACATATCACGCAAAGAAACTAACAAACTTAACAGTTTCCCTTTAAATTGAAAAATAAGCTATTCCCTTTGTTTTAACTTGTGACTTTTCTTCTTTTTATGTTTATGCTTATGCTTCTTATGTTTCTTGTGGCGGGATTTCTTGTGCTTTTGCTTATGATCAGTATCTGAGGTCTTGCTTTTACCACCTTTTTGATCATCTGATTCAGATGAGTCACTTTCACTAGCAGCAGATGAACTTGCACTGCTAGTTAAACTAGATTTATCAGTCTTTTGTACCTCTTTTACAGCTGATTCTGGAATATTTGAGGGCAGTTTTCCAGTTTTTAGTCGTTTGCGACTTGTAGCTGGAGACAAGCTTTTTCGCTTTGACCTGTCTTTATGCTCAATAATTTTCTCATCAGGATCACTGTATTCATCATAATCAGGCTCAAATTTTAAATCGTCATGGAAATCTTTGTGTTGGGATTTGGAATGATCAGAACTTGAATTATGCTTATCTGGTGGTTTCACTGGGGAATGCTTCCGGTGTGATACTTCATTGTAATTTGTATGGTGTCGCTCTCTGTTACTTCTGTGAGAATGGTAATCTTCAGACTGTTCCATACGCTGTTGATCATTTTGTCTTCTTTTATTAGAATAATAACTATCAGAAGAATCATAACTTCTAGAATGTGACCTCTTGAAAGTTCCAGGTTTGCGGGATCTCTCTGTCAAATGAGGTGGATCTCTTTCATAATGCCGGCGGCTATGAGCTTGTGACATGTAATCATTATATGGTTTTCTTCGGTCAGATCTCCCACTATGGGGACTGTAATCCATATTTTTAGAGTATTTTTCTTGTTCAGCAAATCTATGCTTCCTAGATTCTCGAATATGCATATCTTCATCCACAACAACATCTCGCCGGCTTTCCTTCTCTCTCTCATTTCGGTGACTATACTCTCTTCGATCACGAGAAGAATTTCGGCTGCTTGAACTTACTTCTCTCCTATCCTGCCGATCTGATATTTTATTCTTCCTATCTTTAACTTTTTCATCTGATTTTGATGAATGTACAGTGATTGTTCGATGAACTTTATGTTCGTCTTTGCTGTTAAGATTAGCTCGCTCTGCTTTTGTGCGGCTTGACTGGCTCTGCTTTCCATCTCTAGAACTTCTAATTTCTTCAGTTTTAGAATGAACAGAACGCTTCTCTTTAGTTGTAGAAATAGTCACCTGTAATGTAGGTGATGACAGTCGTTCAGAATTTACGACACTTTTCAATTCAGGAACATCTTTATGCTTATTTGAAGCAGTTTCAGGACTAGATACTTCACTCGAATCCTTAGAATCTTTTTCTTTAGTATCTATTCTAGGTTTAAAAGGTTTTGAAAGAATGACTAGTTCAGCTCGTTGAATAATATCAGAGGATAATGTACCTTTTTCATCTTTAGGTACAATAACGGCACTTTTTCGCTGTGGCCTTGTTACAAAATCATCATCAAGTTCTTCCCGTTCCCATTTAGAAAGAGGAGGGAGATCAACATGCTGGACACTTTCTTCTTCATTTTCAGCTATTTCCTCTTCACTCACAGCCACTTCAATTTCTTCTGTATCATTTACTTCCCCACTATCACCAGGCTGACAAACAACTTCACCATTAGAATCTACAACAGATGAGGTTTCTGCATTTAAAATAACTGTTTCATTCTCTGCTTCATCTGGAAATAAATGTAATGTATCATTAGCACACTCATCCTCAGTACTTTTTGTTGGTAAATCTTCAGCTGGCACATTTTTACAACTTGCCAAGTTTTCATTTTCAACAGTTGAAGTCTCAGGTTTAGATGACACCTGTTCTTGGGTGTCAAGAGGATCTTTTTCTTCAGCAACAGCTTTTAATTTACTCTTCTTCTTCTTAACCTTAACTTTTGTAGAAAGATCAGAATCTGTGTTTGCTACCCCTTCCAATTTCTCTTTCTTAGTAGACTTTTTCTTCTTGCCTGGTTGATCAGGAACTTTATGTTTTTTATGTTTATGCTTCTTATCTTTAACTTTTTCAGCATTTTTTGCTACTTTAGCAGAAGATTCGACAACAGGTTTATTTTCATTTATTTTTTCAACAACTTCAACTTTAATCAGGTTTCTTGAAGCCTCAGCATGCTTTTCAATACCTATCATAACTGGGATCTTATTCTCCTGCTTTTTTAGTTCTTTATTCTTATGATGATGATGATGCTTTTTGTGTTTTAAAACAATTTTTTCTTCTTTCTTTTTATTGGCTATATTTTCTGGGTCTTTAGAATGCACAATTTTAATTTCAGGTTCTGGTACTTTAGGAAGTTCTTTAATTTCTTTTCCCCTCTGTTGATCCCTAGGCTGACGGAATCTTGGTTTGTATTCACGTGATCTATCACCAACCAAACCAGGTATTCTGTGAGAAAACTCTTCAGGATGTCTTTGATACTCCTGTCTTTTATCATACCTCATTCCTCTTGGATCTCGCTCAAATCTCTGATGCTGGTATTTTGGTTGATACATATCATATGGTGGATACTGATCACTATAAGATGGAGGATACTTTGGTGGTCTTTCAACAGGGTACTGTTCGATAGGTCGTGAGTGAATAGGCTGTGCAGCTGGATGCAGAGAATGCATATGATGAGCTGCAAAAGCTGGAGGTCGCATAACTGCCATAGGAAGTAGTGATGGAGGTGGGCCATACTGAGAATGATATGATGCACCTCCTCCATACTGAGGAGGTGTATAATTATGTTTTCCTGAGTAAGACATACCTCTGTGAGGAGGAGGTCGATATTCTTTAGGCGAAAAAGAACGAGAACGTGTTCTTGGTCGAGGTGACCTCACTCTGTCTCGAGACATACCCCTGCGTCTTAATCTTGATTCAGGCCTAGATCTGGATCGAGATCTAGAAGATTCAGTTCTAGTACGAGAACGAGATCTAGTATATGATCGAGCTTTTGACCAAGACCTAGATCTTGAAGGTGAATATGATCTTGATCTAGATCGACTGGAGAAAGGAGTATGTGATCTAGATCTGGGTGAACGTGAGGAACTTCGTGAAGGTGATCTGGTCCATGATTTGGAAGAATAAGAACGAGACCTTGATGATGATCG
>KK114440.1:73005-93672 GCA_000611955.2 Stegodyphus mimosarum
ATATATATATATATTCTATCTATTCTTGAATATATATATTTTTGGATATAATAAGGAAAAGGGAGTATTAATGGAATTATAAAGATAGTTGCAACGATTATAATTTTAAAAATTAAAAATGATAAAAAATGTGCTCCTTAACATTGTTGAATTTTTAGTCCATTAATTAAAAGAATGGTCACTCCTCTAGCAATCTATTCAATAAGAACCGCTAAAAACAGTTGCTACTTTCTTACTCTTTGAAATAGGCTCTTCACATAATCAAAACTTTCTTTGCTGTAGAAAAAGTACAATAAACTGAAACCAAAAACCCTCTAAATTAAAAAATTGCAATTTTTAAAAAGAACCTTAAATATCTAAGCTAAAAGATTTTTTTTCGCATAAAAGAAATAAATCTTTTAATTAAATATATAATTTTATACGGATCACAATTTTTACTACATTGCATCAAGAAAATAATAAAACACAATTCAAGCATATTTCAAATAGGCACTACTAGCTAATACACTTAATTTTCGCTTTAAATAAAGATGACAATTGTAAAATCAGTACATTGTAACAGATTGCAATAGATTTGGGTTTGGGTGTAGGAAGTGAGGCAAAGGGGAAAATATCTGATCTAAGGAATACACTAGGCTTTCTGTTTAATGGTCCTCATTAGGGGGTCGTTATTCAGCGTCCTTCAGTGTGACAGGTACGCGGTTCAATCTGATTTGAATAGAACTTCTAAATAGGTTTTCACAGCTGGTGAAAAGGGAAAAGAAATATTCTAGGGCCAGTTTTAGACACAAAAATTTCAACTTTGTGAGGAGAAAAATGGCACGAAATGTTTGCGATTTTCAGAACGGTGAACTGGTTAATGAACATCGAAACATGCTTTCACTTTGTAGATCCTTTTGCAGTACCAGAATTATTTAGACATAATCGAAAGTTAAAAACTAATTTTCATAAAATTGCTGTAATAATAACAACTTTCAAAACATAATGTGCTGGAAGGTTAAGGAACAGCACAATCTATGTATTATAAGATTGGTGATGAAAGACAAGTTGTTCCGCTAAATTTTATCTTGCTTCTATCACGCACTGAGACAATTAAGCTTGAATTGTATTAGTTTAGTTATTTATTATACTTACCTCTATTTCTTGCACATGCTTAAGGCTTATTTCAAAAAAGTCATGAGTCCTGAATAAATAAATTTCCACATATACTTAAGGCTTATTGAGGGCCAGAGCTATATATCTTACTTCCTGATGCAGTCTCTGCGGGTCCTAAATTCTATTCCATGCTCTTTTATTTGCTACCAAGCGCCTGCCTAAGTTCTAAATTTTTGCTGTCCCTAAATTTTGGGACCCAGTGCTTTCCCTAAATTCTAAAAATTTTGTCATCCCTTAATTTTTGCTCGGTGCTTCTCTAAATTCCAATAATTTTGTCTTCCCTGAATTCGGCCATACGAGCTCTGGCGCCGGTTCTAGGTTTACGTTTATAACAAAACAGTTACTCTTAATTAAAATAGCATGAAATGTAATCTTTCGGTGAATCAGTATTATTAAAAAAATCTATTTTTAGCATTTGGAAAGAAATTTGCTGTTAAATTTTTTCTCGTCAAGATTTCTTAGCGCATTTAACTTTAATCAATCTTCAAGCGTAATGTCAACATGAAAGGTTACCATACTTTTTGTTATTTAATTACTAATATAAAAAAATTGTTTAGGCATTGCTGCACGAGTCATTACTCAAGTTGCCATGTGCTGATAAACATGCAATGATGAAAGCAAAATATAATACATAATGATTCGCTCAGGAATATAAAATATTAGTAGGTGTAAAATCAATGATGTTTCTATGTAGAATGTTTTGGTTTCAGATGTATGCCAAGCAGATACACAGCTACGAAACCAAATTATTGATCACACAAATTTATGTTAAAATAATTGTTTCTTCGATAACAAGGTACTTTATTTAGTGTCAAAGTGAAATCAAGAATCGGGCCTCTCCGCATGTTTTATTATAGGAGGAAAAAAATCAAGTGTGCATGCATAAATCATAAAAAAAGGGGGTATTGCTGGCAGCCTTGGGGTCCGGATTTTAGATCATTCCAGATACTGGACGTCTGAATCTCAGACTTTGTACTGTATATATATATATATATATAAAGAGCTGTACAAAAATGAAAACATTTTATGCAAATAACTAAAACGCAGGTATAATTTTAAAAATAAAAGAATATCTTCCTTTCCTTGTTAGAAAGATTGATTAACACTATAAAATAAAATGTTATTTCTTTCTAAATTTTGATACACTACATAAAAATAAAGCACCTTCAATTTTTTTCTTCAAAGCTCACCATTAAGAGAATTGTGCAAGTGTTCTGGTAGTCAATTGGGGGTGGGAATGCAAAATCTATATGTTCTCTTAAAGTCAAGCAAACTGCACTATTTTTTCTCTTTATCACATAAATGAGAAGATTTACAAAATTCCTCTATACTTTGTTTGTTTGCTATTTTTATAAAATATATACAGTGCGCAATTAATTTTTAAACTGAAAATTAAATAAAATTGTGAAAATTTTTGGGATACCATTATACCTAACAAATCAATCTGCATGAAAATACAGAAATAACACTAAATGATGTAATATTTTAACAGTACAGTGAAGATAAATTATCTGTCTGGTGAAACACAAGCTATTTTTAATTCACTTTATTAAAAACTGAAAAAGGTTAATTTGATGAATGTAAATAAAATATATCCAATTAGCATACCACACTGACTACTTCTGATGATGCATACGGCTTTGGAAGTTTATAGTACAACTTAATACATACAGCAAAAAGTTAAATAAAGAACCTTCATGCACTCGTAACA
Source organism: Stegodyphus mimosarum (assembly GCA_000611955.2). Lineage (NCBI taxonomy): Eukaryota > Metazoa > Arthropoda > Arachnida > Araneae > Eresidae > Stegodyphus > Stegodyphus mimosarum. Next base: position 75,872 of record KK114440.1, read on the forward strand.
GGCTCCCATCATATAGCTTCAGATTTGCAATGATAAGTAGTGGTCATAATGACAGATGATTCCTCAAGAAATTTAACATGGATTTTAGAAATGCTATTTTATATTTGCATTTCAGCCCATGCACTACTCCAATATCCATAGGATGAATGATGATTGTACAGTTTCGAGGAAAGAATAACATGGATACACTATTTTTCACTAAAACGTTACGTGAAATATGAGCTGAACAATTACCTACAATCAGGGCAATTTTTGAGTCTTCAGGTAAACCAAGCGAATTCAAATTTTGCCAAGCCTCGGGTATAAAATGATTTTCAAACCAATAATACATTAACACTTCCATGCTCTTTTATTTGCATGATATATAACATGGAAAATCTTTCTTTTATATGCTTGGGGTCGTGTATTTTTTCAGATTACGGAAAGTTTACACTCGTGCGTTGCTGCAGTATTTTCGCACGCTAAAATTGTTAATCTAGCTTTGGAATCTTTTCTGTAGAAGTTGCTAAGGTATTTTGCAGTATATATTGCCAGAAAAGACCAGTTTCATCAGCACTATAAATTTGTCCTGGAGATAGTGTTTCACTATTAATGAGTTTAATGAATTCATCTGCAAATATTTCAGCAGCTGCAGTATCAACTGAAGCTTTTTCACCTGAAATTTTTAATTCTATTATACCGTGGCGATTTTAAAATTTGGTTTACCAAACTGTTTAACATGTGCACTCAGTTTTTAAGGTCATTTCTTCATGAAATATTTTGGCTTGAGCCATTAGCATTGGACATGTCAACGGTACACCCTTGCTGTGATGCTGTCTGACCCATTCATTCATAACTTTGTCATGACCGTCACTTTTAATATAGCGAATAATTTTTCTGTTATTCATTGCGAGTGGGGTGTCGGAATCCAAAACATGCTTTCACTTTGTAGATCCTGTTTCAGTTCCAGAATTAGGAACTCTTTTCGATATAATTAAAAGTTCAGACTTTATTTTTCATAAAATTGCTGTAATTATAACAGCCTGGAAAGAATAATAAGCTCGATCAAATCAGAAAGTTAAGGAACAGCCGAATCTGCAATATTAAGTGAAAGTTTTTGGAATCGGTAAAGTATAATTTTAGTTTAGCTCAATTACATTATTGGCTAAGTGGGCATGAGACTGGTGGTGAAAGACAAGTTTGTTTCATTAAATTTTGTTTGCTTCTATCGTTTACTGAGACAGTAATGCCTGAATTGTATTTATTTATTTATTATATTTAAGTGCTACTGCTTGCACATGCTTGAGGCTTACCAGAGTTATGAATAAATTAAATTCACAGATATACTTAAGCTTACTGAGGGCTGGCACTAGATATTTTGCTGCCAGATGCGGGTCCTAAAGTCTGCTACCAGACGCCTCCGTTAGTTCTTAATTTTGGGTCCCAGTGCTTTTCCTAAATTCTAAAAATTTTATCATCCCTTAATTTTGTTATTCTGCACTTCTCTAAATTAAAAAAATTTTGTCTTCCCTAAATTCTGCCACCCTGTACGGCCATATGAGATCTGGCGCTGGTTCTGGTTTTATGTGAATAAAAAATCAATTTTTCTTAATTCAAATAACACTAAATGGCCTATGAGTATCATTAACAAAATCTATTTTTTAGCATATGAAAAGAAGTTTTATTAAATTTTTCCTCATCAACGTTTAGTGCCTTTAACTTAAATCTCTAATCATAGCCAAGCGTAATGTCAACATAAAAGGTTTCCATATTCTTTGCTATTCAGTTACTACTAAAAAAAAAGTTAATGGGGGGAGAAATGTGTTTAAAAATCACTGGATGAGTCATTACTCAAGTTGTCATGTGTTGATAAACATGTGGTGATGAAAGCAAAATATAACAAATAATGATTTGCCAGGTTGGCATCAGGGATATAAAACATTAGCAGTCAGAAAATCAACCAAGTTTGTATATAGAATGTTTTGGCTTGAGAGGTATGCCAAGTAGATACGAAGCTATGGAGCCAAATTATTCATCACACAAATTTATGCTAAAATGATTGTTTCTTCAACTTCTTCTTTGTACTTTATTATAAAAGTGTTTTGCTAATCATTGTAAGAAAGTGCATCATTTAAAAAATGAATTTAATATTGGTACTGAAAAAAATCTTGCAACAATTATATTTTCATATCATTAAGATGAGACATGTATATACACTAAATATTGTGATAGTTTCTACCTTTCTTCAATCTTTTTAGTCTCCTTCAAAGGATCCTCAGTATCATACGGTCGATTAGTGAACGAAGAAGAAGTAGGATCACCAGAAACTGAAGGTGGAAGTAACGGCCCTACTCCAGGAGGTGGAGGCTGAGCAGCCATGTGAGATGTTTCTATAGGTGAGGCGCCTAAGGAAAAATATTCAATTAATATAAAGGAAAACTAATAATTTGCCAATTTTTTACTTTAAGAGTACTTTCAGCTTCCCTTTTTTAGAGGGGAAAAGACTTCGGCACAGTAAGATATTTAAAAAATTGTAATTTAATTGTCATACATTTACCATAAAAATACACATTAATTATCTTAGAGAATACACAATTTTTTCAAAAGCCATTTTCTAAGCAATTAGTTTTAAAAGCCTTCAAAAACTTATACCTTCAAAACCTTCACACCTTCAAAAATAAAGCTTTCAATTGCTGCCACTAATATTTATGAAAATTCAAGTTACTTAACGCTTTTAATATAAATGCATATGTCATGGGAATTAAACAGAAACAGATGTTTCTGAATATCTGAGTCTGTAGAGTGATAGCCTTTATGTTTATCACTGCAAGACTAATTTTCAGGTAGGGAAATAAGAAATGCTACAGATTAAAATTAACAGTTTCAAATAACAGCTTTTTTCTCACTCACTTACTTATCAGCCAGATATAACCAACACATACAAGGTTATTAAAAAAAGATGGACCCAATTCAATTACTATGTATTTTATGAAGAACAAATAGGATATGAACAGCATTTTTGTCAACCTATGACACTCAAAACTCGGTAGAATCTTTTTAGAAATTGGGAGACTTATTTTCAACGACAAAAAGATTTTTAAATGATAAAAATATATTTTTTAAAAATGAATTAAATTCATATCGTTACTAATTAATATCTCAAAGTTCAGTTACTAATTCTTAAATGCAAACACTACATTCTGCATTAACCTTTTGGTCTTTTGTTTTCATAGAAAAAATTAACTGTTCGTTTTTTTCAATAGAACTCATATTGTCCTTGTTTATGTGTATGAGCATGTTTGAGAACATCGGCCCTCCCACCATGCAAAATCGAAAAATTGCTATGACCAACGGTGCACATTGCAAATGCATTAAGACATCTGAGGAAATATTAGAAGGAAAGTATCTGAGTACGATTTTTGAAAAGTACCTGAGTATTTTACCTTTTTTGCAGACATAACTAATACGAAATATTGTAATTTCTTAAACTGTTTCTCAAAAGCACGTACATTCACACAGTTTAGTGACAAGATGAACAAAATAACAACCTCAATCCTCCTTCCTTTGTGCTCCTTGGCTAATATGTGCCAGATGACATGCAGTGGCACTCGATGTTCATTGGAGAAACGAAACATGATGTTTTCAGACACATGCTCTCACTCACAAAGCAGAAGTGTGCGATAATTTCTTACTGAAGAAACTACTTTGGTTTTCTGTGCAGTCTGGAGAAAAACCAGGTGCTTTCAGACACCCCAAATCACTTTTGGGGAGGGGGGGAATATGCAAATAACAAAGTATTAAGCCAAGCTACATAAAAACCGTGAGAAATTTTAGGAATAAGAGAAAGTCAGGAGAAATATATTGTAATTCAGTTTGGCGGAAGAATGGTTGGAAATCGGGAGTCACCCACCTAGATCGGGAGAGCTAACTCTGGAACAGTCTACATAACAAAGAAAAAAGGAAGTTCCAAAATTTTGTTTACCTCAGATGACGAAGTGATAGTTATGTAAAATGGCCAATAGGGTACTTGCACCAACATGCAGACATTTTATTTCAGCATCAGTTGTGAGTAAGATGTCTACCATGCAGCGTAAGGTTCTTTGCATTCTCGACTTTGCACGATGTGAGTCGGCAGTTACAGTGCAGCGGGCATTTTGCCTCTGATTCGATATTAATCCACCAACTAGGAAAAGCAATAAATGTTGGTTTACACAATTTCAAGAAACTGGATACTTTTGCAAAGGAAAAAGCCCAGACCGACCATGTGTATAAGAGGATGACGTTATACAAATAAAAGAGAGGGTTCTACTCTGATATAAGTCCCCGGTTGCTCCCCGGATATATGTGGTCACCGTGTTCTGTGCTGGTTTTTGGCGCGATAGTGTATTCCGCGATGGTTTTTGGTATAGCAACCCTTTTGACGCTGAAAGTTGAGTGGGTGCCGTGGTTTTGTTCTGCGTTTGGAGTTTCGGTGTGTACGTGGGAATGGCGTGTCTTAGATTGAAAAGTTTCAGCCGCGCATTATGGATTGTGTTCGGGATAAGTTTAGTTTGAGACGGTATGATGTGGGTGTAGTTAATGAATCTTTTGTTCACGGCTGTGTGTATGGTGATAGAAGTGTATTTTTGGATTTTTTATGGGAGTCCGGGTTTTTGAAGCGGAATATGACGTGTCAGAAATGCGGAGCTGACATGAAGGTTCATATGAGAAAGGGTGTTTCTGATGGACTGGTGTGGGTTTGCAGACATACTGTTGCTGGTGGAGAGTGTAATTGTCAACGAAGTCTGAGGTTTGGATCTTGGTTTTCCTGCAGTAAGTTGACTTTAGAGGAAATTTTTATTTTAACTTTTGAAATTTTGAATCGTAGAAAGACGTGTGAGATAGGAAAGTCATGGAAGTTTAGTGCCCAGACATTATGTGATTGGCGGAGTTTCCTCTGTGAAAGTATGTTGGATTTTGTTTGTGAGAAGTCTGAGAAAATAGGGGGTAAGGATAAAGTGGTGGAAATCGATGAGTCGAAGTTTAGAAAGAGAAAATATAATCGTGGTCATCGTGTTGAAGGGCAGTGGTTGTTTGGAGGTGTGGAAAGAGGGGCGGGAAGGCTGTTTTGGGTAGCTGTACATGATAGAAGCAAGGAAACACTTATGGGATGTATTGAAGAGTGGATTGAGTCGGGAACAATGATTTATTCGGATGGATGGAAATCCTAGAAGGATTTAGGAAAAGAAGGGTTTGAACATTTGACTGTGAATCATAGTATAAATTTTGTGGATAGTGAATCCGGTTGCCATATCAATACTATAGAGAGCATGTGGCGGCAAGTGAAAGCGAGTTTGCCTTCATATAATCGTAAGTCTGATTTTGAATTTTATTTAACTGTGTATATGTTTTATCATTTTGTGTGTTGAAGTTGGGGAAGATTCATTTAATATATTTGTAGAATTTGTAAGAAATGTTCGGTGGGAGGAGCACAAAATTTCTCTTTAGTTTGTTGAATAAAGTTGTGTTTGTTCAGTTTCTTGTTTTGAATTTTTGTTTGGAATTGATATTTCGTATTTTTGAGAAGTGTTTTGAATGGCAGTGAATTTTTTTTTTTTTTGATTTTGTAGAAAGTTATTTGAATTTGTTGCATTGCTTTAAATTTGGGTTGTTTTTGTTCTGAATTTATTTATTTTGAAATTGTTTGAAATTCATTGTTCTTATTGTAGTTTTTTTTTTTTTAACCTATGTTTGGCGAAAGCGTAGGTTGCGTTAAGGCCTAGGATTTTGCAATTCTGTGATTTTTTTTTTAAAGCCAGTCACTTTCTACATGGTTTCTCATCAAACATTTTTGGTGAGGATTTTTGAAGCCGAGCATGACGTGTCATAAGTCCGAAAGAATTTTGAATGGTAAGTGAAGCTATGTTTTTTCTCGTGTATTTCAGGGAATGTTAATGCATTTTGTAATGTATTTAATGAATATTGTATTTAAGATGATTGTGTTATTAATGAATTATTTCTTCACGGTTTGTGTTTATGCTTACAGTATATATTTTTTAAAATTTATTGTTATTATTTTAGCTTATTTTAGCGAGGTTTGCAGAATGTCATGATTTCTGCTTAGTGCCACGAATTCTGCAATTCTCTGATGTTTTTTAAAGTTAAAACAGATCGCTGTGTACATGGTTTTTAAGGGAATTATGTTATTAATAATGAATGATTTGTTCACTGGTGTGCTGGTAGAAGTATATTTTTGTGGAAATGTATTGTTATTTTAGTTTATTTTAGCGAGGTCAGAGCTATGTGATTATTTCAGTGCAGTGCCACGAATTCTGCAATTCTCTGATGTTTTTTAAAGTTAAAACAGATCGCTGTGTACATGGTTTCTCGACAAACATTTTTGGTGAGAAACTTTACACTTTTACTATGTAAATTTTTTGTTTTTATTTCGGACTTATAGCGTAAATTGTGTGTAAAACCGTGGTTTTTGCACATGTGAAAACCGCATTTTTGCAGACATTTTAGGCTTAAAGTCCGAAATGTAAACAAAAAATTTAGATAGTAATGGCGTGTCGTGGAGTTTCTCGCCAAAAATGTTTGGCGAGAAATTTGTAGCCAACCGGGGACTGATATAAGAGCAGTTCCAAAGACAGTTTTGTGTGTACCCCAAGAAAGTCAACTAAGAGAATTAGAAGAGAACTGTGAATATCACAACAAAGTGTGTTTTGAGACGCTGTTTGCTGTACAAGTCCTAGTGCTTACAACTTATGTTGGCTTTCAGTGAGAATGATACCTGGGCATGTTGGAACAATGGTTTTTCTTCCTCAGCTTACCAAAGATTCACATAATTTCGTTTTAAAACAGGATGGAGCTCTGCCCCATCATGTCTAAGGATTTTAAATCAATCTCTTCCTCAGTGATGGGTAGGTCACATTGGAAATCAAGACCTGGCTCTACACTTGTGATCTTTTCTTGTTGGGATATGTTAAGGAGACTGTTTATATTCCACTGTTACCAACAATTACAGCCGACCTGTGGAACCAAGTCACAGCTGTGGTGCACTCAAATAACACAAGACATGCTTTTTTTATGTGTGAGACAAGTTTGCCTAGCACTTTAAGATGCTTGCTGGGCAGCGGATTGAACTTTTATAACCTATGTATATAAAATTTGAAATTTCCTCTTTTTATTAGCATGTAGATGGTTCATGTCGAATTTATACTTTGTGAAATACAAAGTAATTAAATTGGGTCCATCTTTTGAATTACCCTACATAATACAGAGGAAAAAAAAATATATAGATATATGCAAACTATTGATTTCTTAAAATCAAGACTAACATTTTCATGGAAACAAAACAGTATGAATAAAGGGCGGAAGGTGATTTTCTACAGAAAAGATGACTTTATAATTAAAACATTTTACATCAATAAAATATTTTATTTCTATATATTTCTGGAATTTTTATGCATTAGTAATAGTTTTCATTACATATATGATGTTACAGGCAAATGGCAGACAATTTGGTACTTTTTAGGATCTCCACCCCCACTGAAAAGCTATGGACCTTGCTGGCAAGATTGAAAAGCATTTGCAAACTCATTGCCAACTTAATAATAACTGTTTATTTTGGTATTTTTATGTCTATTTCAATGATGCATCTAATGCTGATTTTTTTTTTACATTTTCCTTTTTCCATACAAATCCCAGTTTTCTGCACTATAATTCTTCCCACATAATAGCAAACATTTTGTAACATTTGAGATAAAATTCTAAAATGAGAAGGAAAAAATAGGTGCATAATGCCTTTAAGTGAGCCACATTACGGTAACGGTCTATACATGGAAAAACTGGGACAAGATTCTAAAATGCGAAGGAAAAAATAGGTGGCCAGTGGCCTTGGTCCAGTAACTGCACACATTGAATGTGATAGGGCTGTACGTTGTTAGTATGCAGGATCTACTAGACTGTCATACGGGAAATTTCGATCTGATAGCCAATAGCCCGCGTTCTGGTACTGGGATTGTTTTGTGTCAGATCCAGCATTGTCTCCTTGTTGCTTGGCATCCTAACTCTTTGCTCACATTACTGTGTGTCTACAATGAAGAAGGATCTGCTCTCAGATAAGCTCTGGTGCAAGCGTGCAAAGAAGGCACGACTGGGAGTTTGCCTCCTGGGGTAACATTGGGCGTACAACAGCTATGCTGCTCATCTATTGCAATCAGCAGCCTTATATTCCAGATTATAACAGTGAGTTCAATGGTCATGCAGCATTCCATCCTACTACCACTCTGTCAGCACCCAAAATGAAGCTTCACAGTGACCGCGCCAGCAACAATCGTGTGTGCATGTTCATCGTTATCTGATACTTCGGTTTACGTAGCGACATCTGTCATGCACACTAGCCAAAGACTTCCCAGCATTGTTGCTGTACTCCGAATAATAAACGTGTTTACTCACCCTGTTCCTTCCTTTCTTTCTTGACTTTTGTATTGTCACTACTGTGCCAGGAAAGCGTTTTCGACCACTCATTGTTATGCAATTCCCATTTATATCCCACTGTTTTCTAACAGTCTAGGTGTACTCTTGTCTCTCACAAAAGTTTGTCACCGCTGTACTGATACATCCTGTACAGCTCTTCTTCATGCATATCAAATTTATTAAAAATCCAAACATTTAAGTGCATTTAAGTATTACAATCTAAACATTTCATCATTTAAGTGTTCAGATAGATAGATAGTTAACCGTTATGCACACATAACATTTAAAATCCAACAATCTAGAAATTTTTTAAAGGACTATCCACATGACATTTTACTATCCTAAAATTTACGAAAAAAAATTTGATACGAATATGACAAATTCCTCCTCATTTTCACCTGTGAAACAATGTTGGAATAAATTACTACTTCTCAGAAATTTTATTTAATTTTAGTATGCAAATGAAAATTAATATTGCTTTTATAATTATGTTTACATTAATATTAAAAAAATATCAATAAATGCTTACAATCATATATGTTACATGACATTTATAGTTAATGATAATACAGAAATATAGTATAATGTTAACAAACCTGGAGGAGGTGGTTGAGGAGCAAATACTTGAGGCGTAGGTAAAAGTGGAGGAACACTGGGTGCAGCATAAATTTGAGTTGGAACAGCTGGAGCAAGAGGAATTGGCAGTGGCGGAGTTCTATACCTTTCTTGGTGCCTGGGAATAGTTTCATCATGTAAATGTGAACTATAATGAGTGTCATGATGATCATAGTCATTTGATGAGTAATCAAGTCCCCTAATTAAAAAAGAAAATTTTTGTTAAAAAATTTTCAAGTCTTAAAAAGTACCATGAAATGCAAAATCTAGATTACATTTAAACAGGGTAGTATTTTTATTGCAAAAGGGAAAAGGGCATAGTAGGTCTGTCATACAATTCTGTAAAAATTTAGTTGCTAGCATTTATACAATGATTTCATAAAAAACTCACAGTTTAGGATTGCATTAAAAATTTAAAGAAAAATTTGCACTTATGTTAACATTCTAAAAAAATGTCAGTATATGCAACAGTAATATTGCTATGGATTTCATATTTATTTGGCTACTTATTTAGAATTGTAATTAAAATTGTTTTATATTTTCCATGCAACGCAGACAATTTTTGAAGAGAAAGCTACGTCAGAAAAATAAAAATAAAAGAGCTTGTGCATTTAACATTTAATAAATAAATATCTCGTAATTACTGTTGCCATCCAGAAAAACTGAGATTTTTCTAGTGAATAATTAAAAAGCTTTTAAAAGCTGAATTGAAACACCTTATCTCAGTTGTAGTTGTTTAAAGCGAACTGCTGTTTGTTTACTTAATGCTGTTATTGACTGTAGGTATTTCGCTGTGAGATGAAATTAGTTTCTCTGTTTATATATTGAGTTTTGTTAAACCTTTGAGATATTGTGAAATTGTAAGAATATCTCTAAAGAAATATTTCAGCATTTTGATTTATTTCTTGTGGAAAAAATAGATTTTTGTTAACTTTTTAACGAACCCATACACACGCAACAATATGAATAATTAATACATAACTAAGTATGTGCTAATGTATATATTTATGTATATGTACATATGAACAGTATAACTGACTATATTACTGTTTCATCCATAATCTAAGTATACACATTGTTAGATTACACACATTGAGGGTTCACATTTAAAAATCAATTAAATTCTGACAATGTTATGCTTTTGCATGAAAGCAAGTGGACAGTATTTTGATACATTATATTGCACAAGTATGACTTTTTCCCTGTTTGTTGATGTAGTGTAAGTATCGTGTAAAATGTTTCTGAGATAAAGCAAGTCAAACTACATTTAATTTATTTGAATATAAAAAATAATCCAATAATTAAAAAAAATAGAAAAAGAATTTTAAAACTTGAGGGTTATTAGAGATTCATAAAACCTTTTAAAAAAATTCCATAAAACTTGTAAAAATGATAACAGAAATTCCTCCTGCAATGAAATTGCTATTCTAATTATAAATAAAAGGCAGTTAAAAAAATGAATTTTTAACAGATGGTATGCTTAAAGCAAAAATAAATGATCTGAAACAAATTAAATAATAATATAAAGAAGTCTTACTCTGAGATATGATATCTGGATTCACGAGGAGACCTGTCATAATGTGATTGATGAGAGGTTCTAGAGCCTCTGTCACCCCGTCTTCTTTCATATCGACCATGATAATCGTCCCTTTCATGTGCATATGTATCAGATCTTTCTTCTGCATAAAAAGAATAAACATATACAAGCCATTAATTTAAACAATGCACATTATATATCTTTAGAAATTAAGAAATGTACTCAATCACTGCAATATTACTAACCTAAATTATAACAGAATTTTATATTATGTGAATTAATAGTCAATGCTCCCCACAAGTGAAATTAATTAAAAATAATAGTTAACTTTTTTTGCTAAATCAACTTTAAATTGCTAAAATATTCAACATGCCAAACTTTTTTTTTTATATGACGCTAAAATTGTTTTCTGTGCACTTCAATTCTGACAAGACAAACTTCTTTTTTAGAAACCTTAAACGAGAAATAATTTGCCATACCTTTTTTATCCTGTATCTTTTATTAATCCTTACAAAAATATATTTATAGAAAGTTGCAACTTTCTTTAGAAATGATTAAATGCTTCTACATTTTTATCGAATAATAAAAAATTACTCAGCTATTTCACATTAACACATTTTTTTCCCCTCTTGAACTTTGTAATATGTTATCAAAACAGTTTTCTGTTATACCATTTACATTAATATTTTCATTTTCATCTTGGACAGGTGGGTAAGATTGCCATATGAAAAGTATTATAACAATTCATGATCACTTTCATACGACCTACGTTATCTAATTCGTCATCAGAACCACATGATTTCATGCTATTAAGTATGATACTTTAGAATGTAAATAAATAAATGACTAAAAATGCATGTTTTGCGGTTTTAATATATTCAACCTTTTTAATTAAAAATATTACTATAATATGTATGGCGACAGCTCAATCTTGGTTTGTTGTTCATAAGTTATATACACATGTATGCATATCTACACACACCCCTAGGTGTTTTCCAAGTAAAATTACTTTAATTTGAATGCCAACTTGTCTGACTTGAAGTCTAACTTGAATTCCCAATTTTTTTCCTAACTGCCTTAAGTCCCCCTTTAACCCTTTCCAGATGGCAGCCTGATCTCCTAGCTTCTCGCTATGAGATGGAGAGCTGGGCTTCCGTGATGTCTCCACAGGACGGTGGGTGCTCGATCGCAAAGTCTAATTTTGCTAAAAAATTCGGCAGAAACACAATTTTATTCGAATTTTATCAATTTTTTCAAATATATCAGAAAATGCATTTATTTTTATATTTTTATGCTTGGTGAATTACAGAATTAAATACGTATAAACTTTGAAGCTTTAATGATATATATAGACAATAAAAGAGGACATTTAAAACAAACGTTCAACATTTGTGAAACTTTAATTAAAATATTTAATGTAAAGCAATAAATCTACACAGGACATCCACGCTCACTATATATTTACAATGAAATTTCTGTGTGATGTATTGTGAATTATGGGTCCATGAAATTACGGCTGTAAATCTTTTAATGTATGAGACCAATTACAGACTGAGCAGATGTCGAGGCAAAAGAATGCAATAAATCTGATAAAATATCCATATCAGACTCTGGTCATTCACTCCTAAAACTGCTACCATCACTACTACTCAGATACTGCAATAAAGTTGTATGTATACTCGCTTTTGTTTTGACATCTTGATGGGGAGGGGAACCCTAAAAAAAAACTACATTCACACACACAAAAAAAAAAAAAAACAGCCTATACTACTTATGAAAAGGAGAAACCAAATAAAAACTGCACTAACATCAGACACTCTTCCTTCAAAAAGCCAACTGAAAGAAACATAAACAAAAACACACATGCCTCCATGCAGCACGCTTGTTTATATTATTGAATCCTGCTATTTACCTTTTAGAATCAAATGAAACGTCCAAGGTCAAAGTTCAGGCATCATAATTCCCATTATCTTTGTACCCTGGACACCATCTGTTAGAATTCAAAATATTTACATTTTGTTCCATGTGATTGTTATGTATACGTTACAGCAGTCTAACCAGGCCCTAATCCTCTGAGATGCAGATGTCACACCCGGGATAGATGAACTGAATGCTACCCTGGCGGCGTGGCGTATATGGCACACCCTTACACAAAGGGTTAACAGTCACACAATAAAACTACGATAAATTTGCAGTTCTGACTTGTTTGACTAACTTCTCCAATCTCATGAAACAAATCTGACCAGATATTTATTAATTTTGAAAGAAGGTTTGTTATTTTTATATGGGGCTTCCAATGAATGATTCAATTTCAAGGGACCTCTTGGAAGTATAATCTATATGAATTTCTTTTACTGTGTACCATGAGGCACTAATGGATGAAAAATACTTGCCAAATGAAAGAGTTAATAGTCCTCAGAAGTAAGTCCACTTCTTGTCAAGAATCTCTCTAAATAGACTTTGTATGAATAAGAGACCGAGGTTACATTAATAAAATTAAACTGCTGCATTTAACTGAACCAAGGATGTTGTATGCAGCTGATTTAGGAAGTTCTGTTAACTATGGCATAAAACAGACTTTTGAGTATGGCAACTAATTTAAATTAGCGAGTATACAAAGTGTCTCAAAACTTCACGTTTTAACTTGAAGAGTAGGGTAAGCCACCGGCAGAAATAATATTTGGATGTGATAAATAGAGATACAGACACAGGAATAACAATAAACAGGAAGCAGTGCCAAATATTTTAATATGCAACAAAAGAATATAAAATTGTGTACAATCCACCACAGGTGGTGTTCAAAATTATGCCCACTGGCACTCATTCATGCATGCATGACACTTATGTGACATGGATTGGAGAACATTTTCAAAGATACCTGGCATTTTGCAGATCATAGCTGCAGCAATGCTGATTCTTGTCACCGGGTCCTTTTCAGAAGTTATTGATATTCATAAAGAATGGTCTAGATGTACTTTTATTGGCCATTTTTGGAATAGCTGCCAACCTTTAAATCTTAAAAACCACTCTGCATGATGACACAATTTCAAAGAAATTGCAAACTGATTTTAATTCATTTTATGAGGCATAGTGAAAATTATTGAACTATTCATAATCCAATTCTGATGTAAAATATATTAACATTATATTTTATGTTATTATAACAACATTTTCCATTATACATTTTCCATTATATATTTCCTATTATAACAACATTTTCCATTCTAAATTTTATGATTTTTGACAATTTTTTTAATTTTCTTACACTTTTCATACTGACAAATTTAAATACATTTTTAATGCTGAGAAGATCCAAAATAATCTTGAAAGCAGGCAGACATTTGAAATTATATGGCTTCACAATAAGAAATTCACAATTTTTGCACAATAAATACATATGGTAACTTTAAATTGGTGTTTTAAGTTTGTTTATCTCAAATATAAAATTCACTGATATATGTTTTAAATTATTTGTACAGTTTTTGGTATCACTTGTTTAATAGTGGCTAACAGATCAAAAACAGAAAATTAAATTACACCAACATTGTATGAAAAGGGGGAGCAAATTAAAAATAACACAACTCACCACGATGTGGTCTCTGATTCGGAAACTGCTGACGTACTGGTGCCAAACGCTAAAACACAGATTTAAAATTAAAAGGGTATTAACAATTTGTAATTTGTCACGGTAAACTGATTAAATTTATTTGGAAAACTGAACAATGCATTTTTGAATACTTACACCAACAAATTTAGTTTTACGAATATTTGTAATTGTTTCAATAGTGCTGATGGGTCTGGGTTCTGATGATGGTGAATAATCCTCCCTATACCGATTGTATGCATCATGGCGACTTTGTTTAGAACTAGCATAATAATCATACTGTTCAGAGTGATATGATTCTTGACCAATTATTTGTATTGGTAAAGACTGGCTTGTCGCATCAACAGGAGGTTCATCAGCTAGTGGTGTTCCAGGCTGGGTATCCTCAGGCCTAAAACAGGAAATTTTAGATAATATTTAATAAGCAAACATTTCCTATAATTAATTTACTACATATCCATATAGAATAGATTAAATTCTTTTAAGCATATTATTATTTCACAAGCAAACAGAATGCAATTAACTTTTTTTTATTGAATAATTAGCAAAAATATTTTATTCTTACACAATAAAAGTTTTACAAAATTTGTTTGTATGATGGCTTCCAGGTGGCAGGTATTTCAGTTTTAAAATACAGAAACCTATTTCACACAACATCTACTTACTATCATTTTTCTGACTAATTAACTTTTCAAGTATCCATACTGCACAACAGAAAAAATCCTGTGGCTTTTTCATGATGAGACATTACAATTTTATTAGACATTTTAAAAAGCAAATTTCCTTTTTTTTCAATTAATTCAGTTTATCAGGAATGGTTTTTACGAAACCTTTATGTCAGACTTTGAAATAAATTTAATAATATGAAGAAAATGAATTATTTTACTGCCTTTGTAATATTTACATTATGCAGTTATCTAATGTTATTCTTAGTAATGCATATCATTAATGTATATGTGCATATCTAGATAATGAAAACAAAGTAAACATATATAAATTTGGTATCCAAAATAGAGATTATGATTTGGTAGTTGAAACCAAAATCTAAAAATTCTGAAGTAACAAATGTTTACATTAACTCAGTTTAATATTGATTTATACAATCTGAAATCTATATGGGTAATAGAACATGTTAAAATATGATTCATAATGATAAATCTGCTATTAGCTTTAAAACTATTTTTTTTCTATTAATATTCTTTAAACTCATCAAACTTTTCTTAGTAATCAAACTTTAATACTTTAAAAAATTTACTTGAAAATTGCATTAATATAAACTTTACATTCAAGCAAACTTGGCAACTAATTTTATTAAATCTAAATAAATGTTCATTGGTGCAGGAAAGAAAAAACTACTGAAAGAAATTCCAGAATGAAGAATTCTCACTAAAAAAAAAAAAAAAACTCTTGCTTGCTTTTGGTTACATATAACTCGACTGAACAATTTATTTTTCTGGCATGATTAGCAAATTGATTCATTAATTCTTGTTTTAAAATTTTGATTTAATGTTTTGCTTAGGTTTTGTTAAG
Source organism: Stegodyphus mimosarum (assembly GCA_000611955.2). Taxonomy (NCBI): domain Eukaryota; kingdom Metazoa; phylum Arthropoda; class Arachnida; order Araneae; family Eresidae; genus Stegodyphus; species Stegodyphus mimosarum. Next base: position 91,597 of record KK114440.1, read on the forward strand.
TTTTGATTTAATTTGTTTTTGCTTATTTCTAGGTTTTCGTACTTCTTTTAAGCATTTGTACATAATTTTTGTTTACTTTGAGTATGAATGCATGTACAGAAAAGATATGAGCATTTGAGACCTATTAGAAACTTGTTTTAAAATGAAGGTTTAGTAATGAAAAGTGGTTTTAAGTCCCAAATGGTTCAGAGGAACAAAATATGTATTCGAAACTCGGTTTAAGGCTTCAAAATATTTTTCCCTTGACAAGTTCTGTTTGAAGCGTTAAACAAAGGAGATTAATAAAAAATTATTTCAGTACTTATTTAGTTATGTATTATGTTTTGTAATTTTTAAAAAACTTATTTACCGTTTCCATTTTTGAAAGTTTCCTTAATTTGTGTTTATTCAGTTTGATAACTTTTACCCAGAGAGAAAAGGTTAGACTTTTATATTTCTGGAACAGAATTTTATTCATTTTCATTCTGACTTTTTTATTTTTTATCATTTTACAATCTAGCAGCTAATGTGTAGATTTATCTCTTTCCTTTTTAATTATTAAATCTTTAACGATGACTATTCTCAAGAGTATATATATATATTTTGTGATACTCTGCTTTAGAAATTACATCATTAAAATTTAAAAGCTATGATAGGAAGAAAGGAAGCTCACAGCTTTAGTAAACTGATATACACAATTACTACTACGAAAATAACAAAAAAGCTACATACTCTTCCTCAGCCTTTTGTTTAGGAGACAGACTATCCTCAGGTGCAGAATGTAAACTGTCTTCAGGTACAGAATGTAAACTAGTATCAACATTTTCAACAGGTGGATCTGTTTTTTCTTTTACATCACCATGCTGTTCTTTCTCTTCTGAAAGAGGAATACTCTCAGACTGATTTACAGACATGGTGTCAGCCTGTTGCTGTGGCTGATTCTCAACAGTTGAATCAGGAGATGGCTGAGGAGAATCTACAGACCGTGATGCACCAGGAGGTGACTTTGCAACAAATACCTTTTTCACTCGTGTATAACCAGTTTCATTTTTAAAGTTGAGCACTGCAGTTCTTAAGAAACGATTTGGAATTAATGTGTTTGGAGACACTTCTGTTTCATGGCATACAGGACATTCATGATTGTCAGATTCCAGAAGAACTTGACGCACACCTAAAATATATCGTACATATATTTTTTACTGCAAATAATAATAAAAGGCAAAGTATATTTGGTACTAAAAGGCATATCTTGACAGACAAAAATTCTACAGTTAAATGATGGTAATTCAATAATTTTGCAATGCATTTTTTTAAGAATTTGAGAAACTCCATAATTTGAAAACAGTGCCAGTTCTTTAAATATTAGCACAGGCATTAATAGAGAAAAGCATATCAAATAGCTTACTTACGTGTAGCTGAATAGTAGTGCACATTTTATATACACACTCATGAGATCTGATTTAGTTCCCACTTTTCATTTTAGCATAAAATTTAAATAAGAATTTTTTTTCTTAGTTTATCACACAATTAGTGCAATTTCCCTAAAACCCACCTGTTCTGAAAATATTGGCAAGGCACGTTACATATCCTTTTACAAGAAAGAATAAAGAAGCTAAAATGTTGAAACTTGTTTTAAATTTTTGATATTATCATTAGGTAACTGCAATGAACCAAAAAAAAAAATAGTATGAAGTACTTATTAACAGAAACCATTCTTTTTAGTTCTTCTTAGAATGCACCGAATTCATTTCTTAAGAAGTTAAAACGCAGTCTGTTCTCCAGATCATAGGAAAACCATAATAATAAAATTTTAAGGAGAAGGGAAGAAGAGCCTATATGACTCAAATTAGTTTTCTAATATATACAGCACAGAATTTTAAATTAAATTACACTCATATATTTACAATGTTTTTTTGAACATTAAAGCTATAATCATTGCTGCTAAAAAATATTTAAATATTTTAAAACAAACTAATGGAAAACTTAATTTTTTTAAGTAAAAATGGCTTACATTCATCACAAAAACTATTTCCACAACATGGGATGAGCACAGCATCTTGCAGCAAGTCCTTACACACCATACACAGCAATTCCTAA
>KK114440.1:94668-169519 GCA_000611955.2 Stegodyphus mimosarum
CCCATCACTGTTGGTTAAGTTTGTCAACTATTCTTTGTGAATTTTACACGTAAAAGCATAGAACTTCAACACTTAGCTTCAGTACTCAAAGATACAGAAGCCAGCAGCCATTTTCTTTAAACAACCTGTATGAAAAAGCTTGCACATACCTATTCATTTAATGTAGCAAATAGAGATAACACATATATCAAACTGGACGACAGAAAGCAGCCTAACTACAAGACTTGGTATGTATTGCAGGAGGTAATCAGCAGAGATTTTTCAAATGTGAACTGAGGCCTCGGGCTACTCAGACTTTCACCTACCTGAGGCACAAACAAGAGTTGCATCTACTTGCTGTACTGATGTCATATTCCACCAACTTACTAAATATTTCCTTAGCCAAGAAAGACAGAGTTGTACAAAGACAGGAGTTATATAATGCTGAACAGCTTAAGTGATCCAAAGTGCCACTTAGGCTCACTGTCATTCTCATTCAAAAACATAAGTTGTTCACACTCTCTCAATTTTTTTTTACTCCTGGAAGAAAAAAAAAGAAGATACCTATGTCCGATTGCCCTCGAAATCAATCAATACAGGAGCGAGTGCGATTCCATTTAAAAAATCCAAAAAAAAAATATTCATGTATACTTACATACATACATGCAAACCTTATATTTTCAAACAATTTTGCAACAAAGCAAAAAGTATACATCTTAAAATTTAAAAAATTAACCACTGTTTCACTAAATTATTTCATAAATTTCCATTCCTTATTATTATTATTTATATTTTTAAAATATCACTACATTTAGTTTGCTTTTTGAGGTGCTCCAGGTTCTGACAACTGTGGCATTTATAGTTTTCTTTGTTAACAGAAATGATCAGATAACAGAAATTTGTTTGAAAATTCAGAATGATCAGTAAGATATTTTGATGCAGATGAAAAATGTTCACTCAATCATTCAAATACTATCTGGAGTACAAATAAGTCTCCGCCCCTTTTTTAATCAAAAACTGGACATTTAAGAACAATACATTATGTTTAATTCAAAGTATTTTCCATAGCTAGCCACTACTTTCCCCCATCTCTCTGGCAGCATATGGATAATGCGTCAGAAGAATGTTTTATCTTTCAAGGCTATAATACACTATTCAACCCAATTTTTGGTATCTTTATATATCGTGAAGTGCTGCTCAGACTGGCCATGCGTCATCAATCGAAACAAGTAGTGATCAGAAGGAGCATGTCTGGTGAATACAGCGAGTGTGGAAACTTCTCATCTGAGTATTTTTGAGTAGATTTCGACTGGTTCTGCAACATAGGGATGAGCATTATCATGCAGAAGAATCATCTTATTATGTCTGGAGTAGTACTGAGCACATCCTTCTTTGAGCGCTTGGCTCAGTCTCATCAGTTGTGTTTGGTAGAGAAACCCAATAATGGTTTTTGTTTGGTTTCAGCAACTCGTAATACATGACACAAAGTTGATACCACCATAATCACAACATAATTCTCCCCCCATGAATATTTGGCTTGGCTATCAATGTTAAAGCATACCCAGGTGGTCCCCAAGATTTCTTCTTTGGATTATGTTAGTGGATCCATTTTTCATCACCAGTGACTGACTATACAATGGAAAAAAAACTCTTTTGTTTATGACTCAGAAGGAGCATTTCATGTGCAAAAAATCTGCATTCAATATTTCTTGTCCTCAGTTCATATGGAACCCAATTCCACTGCTTTTGAACCATTACCAATGATTTTAAACGATATGAAATTGCTTGCTGACACACTCCAAATGTAAGTTCTACTTGCATTTGGAATGAATCTTCATCCAATAATGCTTCTAATTCCGCTTCTTCATACACTTTTGTCCTTCCGCTCCATTCTTTGTCTTCGATGTCAAACTCACAGTTCTTAAAGTTCGGAAGTCGAAACCACTCACAACAACAACTCTCATTTAAGGCAGCCTCACCTTATGTTTCTACAAGCAAAGGCTGCACCTCAGCTACAGATTTCTTCAAATTAAAGACGTAAATCAAATGTTCCTGCAAATAATGTTCATTTGGCTCAAAAATCAAGTTTGCACAAGAACAAAATATATGATGCTGATATAAATTCGCTAATATTTCAAAGTTATGTTGTAAGCAGATGTCCAACCTTACGATATGATGTTTTACATGAGACAATTTTAATCACAACTTACTGGTGACACTATATTTTGTCAAACAACAATGACTTATTTGTACTCCCAATACATTAGAACTAGAAGTATGCACATCAATAGGTGTCTCAGATGTGGAACATCTACTGAAAGAGAATTTTGACCCAAAACTTCACATGCATTTTTGTTTAATGAGAATAAACAATATTTCAAAGCCTAAGGTCAAGAATGTTCTGGATTGTCATATCAATGATATAAACTAAATGCACTTTCAAATAATGGATCCATGGAAGCAAGTTATAATGAATTTAATTAGTTTTGCCAATACTGGGTTTTCTACTTTCTCTTAGTCCAAAATTTTGCAATATCAAATTTCTCTCTTTCTGTAAGAGACAAAATATTTAAGTGTTTACACAGACTAAGTTTTTAATTTATGTAATTTGAGAATGATATATTTTTCTAAAATAAAATTTGAGAAAGATAATGAGTCTACCTTTCATAAATTTGGAAATTAAGGATTTGAGAAAGCAAAAAATCTGAAATTTTGGTTATATCCAGACCACAATCACTTCTAGTAATAGTTTTATTCAAAATCTAAGCCAAATCCAAGGTTGCTTTTTGCCTTTTTGGAGATATTCCAAACTAAGAAGTAATAACTAAGCCTACTTTATTCATTATGAAATTTTTTACTTGTTTAGACAATGTATCGTCAATATTGTTAAGCACAAATCCTTTTCTATGTAAATTTGCACACAACTGAAATACTGTTTGATTAAAGAAAATTTTAATACCAAAATATCCTAATAAATCAAGCTTGTAAACAAGACTAAGTAGCATATTTTGCAATAAATAAATAAATAAAATTTCCACTGTCACTAAATAATGCTGGTAAAATATGTTGCTGAACATATCATTTTATAAATGTAGATACAAAATGCAAAAACATTCTAACAATAATAATACAAAAGAAAGAAATCTCATAAAATATAACACATTTGTACTTTCTTAAGAATTACCATTGATATTCCACGATAATTTTAAGTTTCCTCATTCATGAAGCATTTATTATTTCACTGCATAATGGTTTTGAATATATGCAACAAAATTCATTCAGCAGCATATTTTATTATTACTATATACAATAATGCAAGAATTACAATTATTCATGTAATTAAATCTCATAAATCTGTAATATCCAATCATTAGTTCTTAATATAATACTTTTAATAACATATTCTGATTGTTCTGTTAGTTAAAATCTATAGGTTATCTGAATAAATTAGTTCTTTACTGTCAAAAGAGCTCCTTGATTCTCAAATTATATTAGGTAAGTTTTTTCAATATTCAGGGAAGTTTTAGTTTGACTACCAACTTGCTGTATTTGATTTCCAAACTTAGTGTTGCTTTAAGATGCTTATTTTTTAAATGGCCAAGATGACTGGCATTGTGGTTTAACTCTGTCGGCTGCCATAATGTTGGGACCACGTTCAAATCCCAGAGAAGGCATAGATGGTTTGCGAGTGTATAGATAAACATCTATGAGGAATGGCACTTAAAATACTGGTGAGCTGAACGTACTCATGGTAGGAGAGGAAAGATAGGACAGCCTCGAATCCCTCCCCCATCCAGGTGATCTCCCTAAAAAATTGATACAGCTGTGCATTTAGTGCAGTGGTATTATACCTTTACAGCCAAATGTGAAATCCTGGTGTCCAATCAATTTCTTCCTGCCCTAGGCGTAAAATTGGTTGCCATCTTAGGTGCACCCTGAGCAATGTTCTCAGTAAAGAAATGGTTAAATGACTGATGTGTATTCACCATTCCTGGCTAATATATTCAACTGCAAATAACTGACCATTTGAACAACAATAATATACTGCAATGCATTTTTGCATTAATTGCAGTTTTAAGCAAATCATTTACTGATATAATCCCATATATATATATATATATATATATGTCAGGCAAAAACGGTAAATTTGGCATGCCATTTTAGAATGTGCGCAATTTATTACGCTGCAATAAAAACACAGATTTTATAGCAGCGTTAAAAATCTCAACCAATTTTATATTTATATTAATGCGAAAATACCTGAAATTTCATCAGAACTTTCAACATGTTAATTTTTTTTTTTAAATCCCACAGAGATACAATACATTTAGTTATTATACAAACCATTTATTTTAACAACTTAAATCTTTGCTGTATTATTGGACTGACTGACTTTATTTATTGTAAGAATCTAACTTAATTTACTGAAATTTGGCAAACACTGTAAAACATTTCAGAAATCATTCCATTTTTATTGCTACCGTCTTTTTCCGAAAATAAGACACTGTCTTACTTTCTTTTTTGGTCTAAAATACGTGCTAGGGCTTATTTTCGGGGGAGGGTAAAAATAAAAGTATATTTATATATTTTATTTAATATTTATTTTACACAGTATACAGAAATTTAAATTTATTCAATTACAGTCATGTCATCTTCTTCTGGAACATCGTCATAAATAATATTCTTATTTTCTTCCAAATCCATTTCCTGTTGAATCATTGGTCCGAATCTCTCACGTCTGTGATATAGCTATCATTAAATGAATACTTCTTGTCTAAGAAGCCAGTTCGTAGTGCATTGGAAACATCACTATCAGTTATTTTGTCCCATGAATTTTTTACCCAATTCACAACTTCTTGTCAGCCTAGTTTTACAAAATTACCTCAGTGATTTCTCACCATTCTGCTTTCAGTATATTCATTGATTTATATCCGCAAATGATCCTTGAATGGCTTGTTTATTGCAATGTCAAGTGTCTGGAGGTAACCAGTCATTCCTGCCGGAATCATTATTTGATCAATCTTCCTCTCAGCAAGAAAGTTTTACATGTCTTTAGCGCGGTGAGTACTGGCTGAATCCAAAACTAGTAAACCTCTATTCTGACCCCTCAACAGTGGTGGCAGCATAAAATCAACCCACTTTATTGTAACTGCTTGGGTGCACCAGGCTTTATCACTTTCAATGACATAAATTCCTGAAACACGTTGAATCTGGTCTTTTTTACCTTTAGTAATTAAAAATGGCGATACTTTCTTGCCATCTAGACGAATCGACAAAATGCAGGTAACACGTGTGCTATCGTAACCGGTAGAAGGAATGTAAATTGACGAAGAAGCCTTGTGGTGAACTGTCGTTTGAGCTCCTTGGCCTAGGAATACCGTGGTCTCATCCATAGCAATCATGTTGGAGAGTTGGTATTTCGAAAAATCGATGCCATCAACAAAAAGCTTAAACGCAAGTGTACGCTTAACAACTTCATTGTCTTCCAGCTTAAACAATGTTGTTGATCTCCTTAGAGACAGTTCATATCGTTTAAGGTAGTTGTCCAACCAGTGTGACGATGCTTTAAATTCTTCTGTGGATATATCAAATTCAACTGCTGTTTCAAGGGCAAATTTTTTAATATGAGCCCTGCGCACAACCAAAGCCATTGCTCTCCTGCCTGCAATCCATTCCCAGATGAAATCTTCTAACTCAGAAAATAAGGGCTGCCGACCTGATCCAACTCTGCGTTTTTTCTCATTTTCTTGGTCCACTAGTTGGCACAGGTAATCGTAGTCTGCACGCCATTTACGAACCATACGGAGATCCAGCATCTTCTCTTTACAGAATGCTACAAGATTTACACCCCTGGAGTCTTCCACGATTCCCTTTTTATATACTCGACGGAATAGCTCTTTCGTTTTGTACACATTTTAACTGGGGTTAAAAATTATTCACTTTATTTTTAAATAAAATTACGTATGAGGAAATAATCAGACTTAAAGACTGAAATGAATGAACGTTGTATACCTGCACTGTCGCTCAATGTAGACTGCTGCCTTATGTTGTATTTTTAAGATAAATTCCAAGAATTAATTTGAAACGAACTGTAGAGGTAAACAATTAATTTCTCGGAATATTTTGTTTCAAACATTTTTCTGAAATACGAGTATTAGGAAAGCTAAACATATTATTACTTAATAAATCAACATCAGTTTTTAACGAATTCTTTTTGTCACATTATTTTAACTACAGATTATATTCGGGGGATGTCTTATTTTACAAAAAGTTCCGAAAATCACGATAGGGCTTATTTTCGGAGGATGTCTTATTTTCAGAAAAAGATGGTATCAGTTGTTAACACAGAATTACTTTTCAATAAAAGTTCATTTTTAAACACCATACACTTTAAAATGAAGACTACATTAGATTTCTAAATCAAACAAATTTAAATGAAGTGACTGAAATTTTATGGCATTGGGAAAAAAATTGAACAATGAAAAGTATTATCCCATCGATCATGAAACTGTCACTAAGCAGTGCAATTTAGCGGCAATTATGGATAAAGCTGATGTCACAACACACACATAACATATTGTGCTTTTGTTTGATGTAACCTAATTGATTCTCTATAAACCACTTTTTGCTTTTATGAACACGAATATAAATTAACTATTATTGCTATATTTTCTCTTGCATTTTGGGAAGAAAAATAAGAAAGAGTTCAAGGGTTGTAGTCACATTTGTGACTACACTCTATTTTATTTACAGCTGGCCAAGGGAATCAACATCTATTGCAAAGAGAAGCTAAAAGTACATAACATGGCCATCAAAACAGCAATAGATTGAAACAGTCACCTGCAAGAAGTTTGCACTCATAGTGTTCCAAACACAGCTTCTGGTAAAAATGCAGTCTACCAACAGGGTTCGTACACATTTCTGCACAAGGAAATTAAGTACTTTTAAGGACCATTAATGAAAAAAATTAAGGGCCTATGAGCAAATGGGAACTGAATAAATTCAATTAAAAGTATTATCAATGCCCGAACTTCATTTTTGTAATACCATCCTAAAAAGAAAATAGATCTAGTAGGATGAATTATTAAACGTGAATTAATTAAGAAAATTATTAATACGTTTGAGAATAAAATCAACTTTATAAAATGTATCAAGTAGCATGAAATATTTTACATTTATAATAAATAGTTGGACATATTTGAAAGAAGATAAGTGACATTTTATTTATGTTTTGCTACCAGTTAACTTTATTTTTTTGTATGTTTCATTTTTGTCACATACTTGCTCAGTCTAAAAGTTTAGTAAATAGTAAGTAGATTTTACGTCAAGAGGCATAGATTAAAATAGAAGTAAGATCTAATCAGCATGATTCATAAAAAAAAAACCTGTCACTGCTGCTGCTTGTCTAGAGAGAGACCTGCTGATTAGAACAAACCTAAAAGGCCTGATGTAGGCACGAATAGGCACGGTCGACAAGATTTGAAAGTTAGTTGGGCTCTGCCTGTCGCAGTTAGTGTCGTAGTTTCGTGTAGATCCAATAAGCCACTAAAGCATCACAGGTGATATTTTTTTTTGTATTGTTTTATGTCTCACTAGATGCAAAGGATAAGTTTTACATGAATTTTTGCATTTTATCTTGTGACCACGGTAAGGATTAATGAAAGGCAATAACTCATTTTAATATGCAGAGCTAATTTTTAAGGGTACGCAGTTAGTAATAAACAATTAAATTAGATAGTTAGATAACCTTAGTCATTATGGATTTACATGGCCAATATAAAATTTTATTTATTTTTTAACAATATTTGCTAAAAAAGCCCTATTAAAATCGCAATCTAATAAAATTTCACATTTAAAATACATATAATTCACGACATTGATTCTTAAATGATATTAGAATAGTTACACATTAAAAGCTACAAAACATTTATGTTTTGTAACAATAAAACTCAACAAACTATTTATGCCTCTTTTTAATTTGAAGCCTTCCCAGACATTTTTACTAATTTAAATTGATTTCCTTCTCTTTAAGCATCTTTTCTAACAATCAGAAAATTGTCTCAATACGCAAAGCAGTGTTGTCACTAGTTTCTGCACGCTTTATCTCCTAATTTGTCAACCTCTCTACAATATAGCTATGAGGGTTTACTTGATCTGGTAAAAGTTAAATAGTCTAAAATCTCCTGACACATGTGAAGCAAATTACCACTATGTCTGAGAGTAACTACAATGTCAGACAAAGGTTTAAATAAGTCTCTTATTTAATATGAACTTAGAACATAAAGCATCTTCTGATGCTAACAAAATCAGTTATAGCTCTTGGTGATGTAATTAAAAAGAACAATCAAATTCAAACTAAAAATGCTGACTAGTAGAAGTAAGGGCTGGTTACAAAGCTGATGTGGCAGATTTTTAGACTTTAGTGACAAACAGAGCAACAAAATCTAGAAATGTCATAACGTTTAGAATTTAGAGCAAGCACTGGAAGCAGAATTTAGGTTAAACAGAGATTGCATCAGGTGGGAAAATGCCTAGCTCAAGTTCTGTATGATGCATTAAGGCATATTATATGAATCTTTTAAATTGACAGTTTTCAACTTCTTTATTAATAAAAAAATGCATTTCTATAACACATGTCCATGTGATAAGATTAGAAGCATTTTTTATATTTTCCATGGTTGTGTCTAGTAAAAAGTAGAGAAAATAAAGGGAAGATTGTTCTTACAGATGTTCTCCAAAAAGTAAGAAATTCACCACAAACTTTCTGTAAAATAATCCATTATGTGTTAATACCATGGAGACATTTTTTACTTTGCTACATATTACTGGAATCTTCTAGAATCGTGGGTCTATAAATCTTGCCTTCAAATCCTTCTGAACTTTCTAAGCAGCACTGTCTAAAATCCTAAAGAAAAATGATCCCTACCAATTCTGTAATAACCAACAGCCAGAATAAAAAAAAAAAGTGTTAAACTATATTTACAGAGGAAACTGATGCATATGCTGAGAATTCTGAATATTCTGAGACAATTACATGGAAAAAATTCTTACTATGAAAAAATTAAAAAGAAGACATTTTTAATTAATTAGATAGCTAATTTCGCTTTTAGTAAGAACTGTTTTGTAAATTGTGTTTTATAGCATTATACCTTGTTTATTTCTTAGATTCAAAATATTGTATAATAAGTTGTTAAAATGAAACTTTATAATACGACAGCGAAAAATAAAAAAAATTTTCTATAAAAACTTATCTTAAAATCGCCAAAATGTTGATAAGTCGTCAAATTTAGAACCGTTAACTAAAAAAATTTACAGCACGAAAAGTTGTTTATGAACAAGCAATTCTTCATTAGAAAAAATGAATTTTGAAATGCTTATCTTTCACTTCTTGCTTAGAAACTCGAGTATCCCACTATTTATATTAGAAATAGGAACAAATTATAACACATGAATCCATTCACCCATTCAAAAGGTAACCATATATGTCAGTGAATCGCGAAAAATATTCCTCCAAAATGCTAATTCGCACTCAAAATGCCAGTCATAAAAACAGACAGAAATTTCAAATGATTAAAATTAAGGACCTTCTGCCGATTTTGGCTAAAATTAAGGACTTTTAAGGACCAAAAATTGATTCCAAAAAACCTAAGGACTTTTAAAGACTCTTAAGGACCGTACAAACCCTGAGCAAAATAGAAGAAATCAACAAAAGCCTTTTGATGAAGCAGGTTGAATACTTCTGCAGTAGTGGTTATTTGGTGAACTGCACAAAGAGCCTAAGCAAATGATTTACAGTAAAGAACAGCAGCTCAGAATTCCGCAAGAATGATTGCCACAAATTTAGCAGGATCTCAACATTCAAATTCCCATTAAATTCATTAAAAAGTAAAAAATATTTTTTCAAGCCATCCACAATGTTAGGGGATTAAAAATAACATTCTGGAAAACAAATGCATGAACTGTTTTAGGAAACTAACAGAATTTGTAGGAATAGAAGTTACATAGCAAAAATAACACATAAAAGAATGACTACACTTTCTTTAAATTTCCATTCAACAGCTTTGATTTAAAATCTGTTGTTCTTATTAGCTCCCCTATTCTACTTTAAATGACACATGACGAAAACTATTGTATGAAAAAACAAGGGAGCTATTTAGTATATTTATCTAAAACAACACAAAATAAAGTTTTTTTAACATATGTTTTATTAATTTCCAATTTTCCCTTGGTATTTCTATAGACTTTCCTAACACTTAAGGCTGCATGGAATTCCCCATGCAAACAATAGATACATTTACATTCCTAGTACAATATACTGATTTAAAGAACAAAAGACCAATAACAAATATAAAATTACACAAAAAACAGCTTTATTTAGGTACTAGTTTTACAGAAAAACCATCATAACTTTATGCTGACATCAATTTGAGAATGAACTTTACCTACCTTTTTAATACAGTGTTTACTACTACAGCTATAGCCATAATCAAATATTGAATGAATTTATTCCTTTGATTTCATATATTGCTAAAAGACATATATTTATACTTATTTTGTAATTTTATAAAATTAATGTACAGGAGAAAATACAGTGGTTTCATTAAATCTACCATCTCCCCCATCTGAAGGACTGGCAGCTTTTTTCATGATCAGTAACAGATTAAAATATACCTGATTACATCAGTAGAAATGTAACAAAGAGGCCAACACGGCTAACTTACTGATCAATTAAAGGAACAGCATAATCTCCCGAGCTCGTTAGAAGAGCCCCTTTATGTTCAGGACCATCTACCGGAACCATAAAACTACGAGGGATTCCTGTACTACGTTTCACATCCGGCTAAAATAAATAAAAAAGAAATCAACGTAAAAGTATTAAGCAATTTATGTCTCCGAAAATATGCCAAATGCTAAAAATAATCAAATAAAAAAAGAAAATTTTCTTACATTGTTAGTTGGGCAGTTTTTAATCCAATGCCCCTGCTTGCCACATCGGTAACATGTGTATGTAGGGGGAAGTGGTCCTGTCATACTGCGGCTCTTCACGTATCTAATTTAGGGCACGAAAACGTAAAAAACTGAGTTGCTTGAATAGTTTAAAAAACAAATTAAATTCTTCCCTTGTGGAAAAAATAATATTAAAAAGACTAACACAATTCCAAATGAAAAAAAAAAAAAAAAACTTTTCAGATAAATAGTTTTGGGGTTTGGAGAAACAAAATTTAAAGAGTTGTAAATTTTTGCATAGTGCAGTTGCCTATCCACATAGAACTGAAGTAATCGTGGAAAACTGCATAAGCATGCTCATTTTTATCTAAGCGCTTAGCTGACCAGTTTTCATGAAAACCAACAACAAACACAGAAGATCCAACTATATATATATAACTATATAATATGGGCGAATGAGCATTCATATTCTGACTGCAACAAGCTACATAAAAATACAGGAAATCAAATATGCCACAATATAAATTATGGTAGGTACTTCATCTTTAGTAAATATTATATGTAAACCCAAATTTTCTAATGAAACTACTTGCAGGTGAAAATGAATGTTTGACTTCACCTCAACATAAATCTAAATTACACTGCAAAGGAATAGAAGATATAAACAGAATTCTGGATTGGTTTTGCATTCATATTTTTGTGGCAGTTTACAACCTTTAATGCAGGAAAAACAGGGATATCACATAGCAATAGCCATTTATAATAAAATCAATTTCACAAAAAACTGGGAGAAATACAGTTTCCTCCTTTCCCCATTTGTTACGATTTACCACAATAAATGAAAAGAAACTAGTAAAATGTCACTTACTTTGAAGGATCATATTCTTGACTAGACTGCGTAATCATTGCTTTTACTTTATCTTCTTCACTTGTATTTGCATTGACAAGATCAGCATTCTAAATGCAAAGGCCAGAAAATGTCAAAATGTAATTGAGTAAAATGCAGAAAAATACTTAAAAATAATAAAATTAAAAGAAAAATTTTTTTTTTTTTTACTTTGCCCTTTAACTGCAGCAATATCCCACAAAATACTGATATAAACAGAAATGTAATTTATAATTACTCAATGAAAATGCAAAAGGAATTTGTTTTGTGAATGAACAATGTTCAATTAATCTGCACAAGACTTTTTCAAAAACAGTAAATTTTTCAAATTATTAGGAAGAAAAAAAAAAGTGATGCTTAGAAAATTAAATGTAAAATCACATTTTGCAAATCTGCATTACTACAATCAACGATATACCTACTTTAGACTGTTGTAGAAAAAAATAAGTCTGTATTTTCTTATCATGGCAAAGAAGAAATCGTACTCATAAAATATATACGAAGTTTTAGTTAGAAGAATTACAATTAGGGTATTCTAATGAAGAAAGTACATTTACAGAAAAAACTGCTTAATTAATGTGAGAAAATCTTTCTTCAAGTAATAAAAACTGGCATAAAAAAATGTGCACACATTCTATCTCAAGGTATCAAAAATGTTTTTATCCTAGCTAGAAACAAATAAATATACTGACATTAAGCTATCAAGCCTAAAATATTTGAAGAATGATATGAGTAAACAATTTCACTTAACACTTAATTTTAAATGATGGTATCTAATTAAAAGATTACAAATAAGTACTTAAGGAAAGGATAAACACTGTGTTTACTACTACTAAGAGTAGCAACATGAGATTTTTTTTAGGAAGCAAGGTATAGCTATGTCATGATACATGGCAAAAAGTTTATATTTCATTTTCTCTCAATCAGTATCTATGAAGCATTGCATTAATTTTCAGATCACATTAAATTATTTTGGATATTTTTCGAACAAATAAAAACTGCTAGTTTTCCAATTTAAATATCCCCCCTTCACAAAATAAAGTAAAATATTGATTATCTTCAATGAATATTTATGTTATTTACAATAATTTAAAAGCATATGGCAACTCTCAATAAATATATAATACACAAGGTTTCGAAAAACTTACCTTAACAATTCTGTCATAACGTATTTGTCCCAAATCATCCTATTAATAAAAAGCAGCTAATTAGTCTTAAGTGTTATTTAAATCTTTCAATTAATATTTGAAGCAATAATTATTTCAAAAATATTTTTAGACAACTCACGCTATGGATAATAATTTAACTTAAATTACTAAAATCCTACACCTTTAAAAATTTATAGTAGAACTGATTAAATTTTATAATTCATAGAAATCAGTTGCTATGCTTTTGCTTTAACACAATAAAAGTGTGAAACTGGGACATTTCAACTTTTCATGGTAACCCATTGTACTCATTATTTTGGTGTAATTTGCAACAACTGGTGCAATGTTCACAATACTGTAACAGATTATACATTAAATACTACAATAAAATCTTAGTATTATATAAATTCATAGTTAAGAATTTAATAAGTACTTAATAAGGATCAAACATATTTAACTTTCTATCTTGTGACAAATTATCAGTACCATCTTAACAAAATCAGACTTAGTATATATATTTAATAATAGTAATCAGACTATTATTAAGTATATATAGTAATCAGACTATTATTAAGTATATATAGTAATCGGACTATTATTAAGTATATATAGTAATCAGTCTTGATATAGTTTTCAATACCTTTCTTAACCCTTTTAGGGTCTAAAAGGAACTACCGCTACGGCTGGCTGCCTTTTCATGAGCAACTTTCCTGGGCTGGAGTCATTTACGTTACTAAGGCTAAATCCATGAAATTACAGAAAGACGGACACTTTGTTTACAATTTTCTATACAGTATATGTTATATATATATTTTTTTTATTTATATACTTCATAAATTTAAGTTTTTTTGGGGGGAGGGGGTTAAATATTTTAAATTTGCACTTTTTTTTATTTACTTGCCTATTAGTGATGTCTGACACTATACATTTGACAACTACACATTTTACTTAGAATAATTTTTTTTTGCAATAAATTTCAAGGCAAGGACCTGCACAGTCTTATGTTACAATCGCTGCATTCATATTGCTCATTTGCCTTTTTGAAGAATTATTAAGGGGAATATAAACAATTGCAAAACTGAAGTATCACTTTCTTAGAACTTTCATTTGAACAAAGCAAATTAAAACGTCTCTCAGTTTGTCTGAAAGGGCTTAATGCTCCTGTTGATTGTGGTAGATCATTAACACTGCTGTTTCTAGAAGGAACCCAAGAAATGATTTGATAAACTAAATTAAGAAGTGGAAGATTGTTTAGACTTTTCTTAAAGAATATTAGCATTAAAAATAGCCATATCCAAGATATTAAAGAACAATTTTTCATATACTGTTTTACAGTTTTCCTGAAAGACGGATACTGAATTATTATGGCATGACTTAACTCTAATTTCCCCATATTCTTATTGCACTCTACGATCCGATCTAGTTTCATGATAGGATTTACATATTCTCCAATATTTTTTTCCTGTTTGTTTGCATCCCACATTGTCAACATAATTAGTACTTCCTTATTTATCTTTGAAAAGCAGTTAGGTTTAGCTTCTTTTTCTTCAAAGCCAACACATCACCAATTTTCATTTTAGGCAGTGACAAATTTTCAGGAACTCGTCTTTTTTTCTTCACATTACATTCCCCCAAATACTTGTTCCAAGTCTAAAAAACGTTTATCTGTGAATGATGGAGACATGATCGATTTTGTTTCTTTATAAGGTATTTCTCCCACCTTCTTCGCATGCTTTCATAGTGTAGTGGTCCATGGTTCGAGACCCAAAGAAGGCATTGCTGATTTTTCACTTCTCCTGCTTAAAAAAATTATAATGTCTCTACACTGGCACCCGAACTAGTAAGGGTGTGGATGATGATTCTCCACCATCGGGATTTGGTGACTAGGTCCCCTGAAACCCAGTCACCCTTAAAAGGGGGAGTATGTAAGGTATTTTTCCCATCTTCTTTGCATGCCTTCATGGTGTAGTGGTCAGCACGCTAGGCGCATATTCCAGGGGCCTGTGGTTTGAGTCCCAGAAGGTATTGCTCATTTTTCACTTCTCCTCTTCAAAAAATCCTAATGTCTCTACAACTTTTAAGCATTTTTCTTTTCCCGTATAAACAATAAAGTTGCCTATATAACCTAATTTAAACAGTTTAATTCCATATTGGGATTGTTTAGCAGGGACTTATTAGTGAAATTCAGATCTTTCTTTCCACAATAATAAGCTTTCATATATTGATATATTCCTTTCAGGAGTGTAGGCTGACTGAAAATTCTAGTTTATTTTCTTCAGAACTGACTGAAGCTTTCCGTCTTTTCTTGGCATTACCACTGGAAATACACAACCATCAAAGTTCAAAGTAACAATCACGATTTGTTGCAATGTTAAAATATGGCATTAAGATCAAAGAATTCGTAGAAAAATACTAAAAAAAAAAAAAAAAAAAAAAAAAAAAAATTTAAAATTGTTAGAGGAAAAAACAAAATTCATTCACTGTGACAGGTAAATAGTTTGCAAGTTAGACCTGTTATAGTTTCTGAATATTTAGTTATTTGATATAAATTAGTCTTTTCAGTAAATAATTCCATTACTGTATCATTGTAAAACACCAGAAGAAATCAATTTCTTCTTCCACTGAATTATTTATTTTAAATCTAGACAGTACTTTGAATGGCAATTGCACTGAATTTTCTGTAGTGGATAACCATGAAGAAGTACTGCCTTCTAATGTACTTCACATATCCTCATCATCACTAAATTTGTGAGTTTTGTTATTAACAATATAATCAGAATAAATTACAGATTCATTTTCTCCCACTGTCTGTTTCAGAAGCAGTATCCAAAATATTCTGCAATTTCAGCTTAGTAAAAAATTTCTCTCTCTCTCTCTCATACACACACACACAAAAAAAATCACATGTACATTTAAAAACAGCAATCAAAAAGCTTGTGAGTCCAGAACATGCCTTTTTTACTTTTGCTTATATAATCAAAATCCAAGTGCGTGAGAATCACCTTTCATATTTCAAACATAAGTAAAATCTAAGTATCTCAAATCTTATGAACATATTATGTCACCTTGCGCCAAAACTATTAGTTTTTAAAACATTCCAAAACTCTGATACCAATGTGGGACAGGCAGGGGTAACTAGAAAATGCTCTATCACATTGACATGAAAGTTAAAATATGTATGCATTTCATGCTGGCATTACGGTTGGTTTGAAAGTGTTTATCTCACCAGATACTGAGAGATAACCATCTAAGGACTCTGTCAATGATTTACATACTTGCCAACTTACTACACTCAAAAATCATGAAATTTTTCTCAACAACAAAAAGATTACTATTTGCATCTTGAAAAAAAAAAAAAAAAAATTGCATACATACTACGAACATTGGTAGATTTTGTTTTCATTAAGAAAGAAGCTTCATAATTTTGTTCATTGTAATTGCCACACAGGCCTGCTTTCGCTCATAATCTGTTTCATTACTAATATTAGGTAGAAATTCAGTCTTTGTTTTCGCAACAATGCTGAAAATCCTCTCATTACTTATGGGAAATTGTCAGGATGGCCAACATTATTCTAAATATTTCACTATAAAAGTCTATCAGCACCTTTCAGTTTACCAAGTAAACTCCATTGGGTATCAAGCTGGTTATACTTTAACCAAGTTTTCTTAGTGTAAATTGCAAAATTGCAATTGCAGTTTTTCAGTTCCACCATCAATATCATAGTCTTTCATGGCTAAATAAAGTAAAACTGGAAATCTATTTAAAAATATCTTATATCAGAAAAAAAGACACATTTACTAAAGCAGAACATCTTCAACTTTAGCATGTAAAATCATTTCATAGTTGATTAGAAGTTTACGCAGTATGTAATCACATACTCAGCAGAAGTAGCTTCTAATATGGAAAAAAACTTATTTTTGTCTTCATCTAAAAAATTCTTCAACCAATTTCTTAGTTGTAGCCCCTATAACCAAATCTTCAGTCTACTTTCGATTTTCTATTTTACCATAAATCATATCATACACAGAATTAGAAGACAAAACAAAGACTGATTTTAAAATCAGTCTTTGTTTTTCTTTAAACAGATCATAAATCACTGATTGTAAAATTTGAAAGAAATTAGTATCAGCTTTACACTTATATTTTGTAGTATTTTGAGAAGTGCCAATTAAATTTCTCACTGGTGCAGAAACATCCTATTTTTAAGAGTGGAAATAGTTAACTACACCTCCATTTACTTTAGGTATTTTATAACTTTCAATACAGCCTTCCATTACTGCTGCATTATCAGTACCAAGTGCTAGGCAATTAGCCAGAGGAAGCATTTACTTCTTTAAAAAATCTGATATGTACACCACATGACTTCCTTTTATCTAATATTAAATTGTACTAATTTTTTTTCTGCATTTCATTTAAACATATTCCCTCCCTTTAATTAGAGATAAATTCTCATTCAATTAATTCAGTTCTCACATCACGACAAGGCAAAAATACATAACACCTCAAAATATTTTATTAACAATTGAAAAATGTAAAACATAAAAAGAACAACTTTTAAAATTAAAATTGTAAAATGGAGTTTCTATGGACAAAAAAGCAATTTGCCAAGTGGGCAAGAAGGCAGATTTTTTGGTGCACAAAAATTAAAGCTTGCTTTTGGTCCCATTCGGCAAAACGACACTGAAAGCGTAAAAAGTGACTTAATTTGCTGTGATGCTATGCTGAGTCAATATTTGGGATAAATTAATAACTTAAATGTTAATTCAAGAATGGATTAAGCATGATTCAGTTTGCAATAATAAAAGATGACATCATCTTTGTTGATGTGAAGCTTATGTTTCTTTAGATTGGTAACAAATCCACTATTCAGCTGAGTTTCAAACGTAAACAAGGCTGCTATGTTAAAAAAAAATTAGACTTAGTTGCACTTAAATGACATTTAAATTGTTGATCATTCTACAATTATTGCATGTAGGTTAACTAAAGGCATAAAAACCTTAGCCGGAAGTAAGAACAACATAATTCAATCATTTTTAAAGCAAAATATGCACAACTTACCAACATATAAGAATAAAAAAGCTAAGGTATCACTCTGTTACTGAGCTCACTGAGTGGATACTTTTGGTGTGGTCGATTCCAACTAAAAAGGAGGTGCACAACTACATGCTACAGCAGTCCTATATACAAAATTTCAATTACTCTAAGGCTACTCCTTTTTGAGTTATGTGGGATACATACAGATGTCATGAAAAAAACTCTTCTGATCCATTTTAAATCAGTTTTATAATTCATTTGGGGAAAAAGAGTCCTTTATTCTGTTGTTATGTACAGACGTCAAGAAAACACATCGTCTAAATTGCATCCGATAGCAGTCAAAATGGACATTTTCATTAAAATATGGCCCCTGGAATTTTTATTCGTATTTACGATACTTACTTTACTTCCTACAAAGAAGTAAAAATGTGAATAGTTCCATTGGTCGAGGACTCTAGATAAAGCTCTCTTTAAAAATAGCCAGAGTGTACATACATGCTTCAAAATTGTTTCTTATTTCAGTATGCAGTTGTTGAAATTATTTCAATTTTATGTTCCTTTCAGAACTTAATAATAAATATCAACAATGTGTTCATCCACACTAACTAGCCTTTTCCAGCTGCTAAATTTAAGACTTGACATGTAACCTCATAATTTGTAAATCCGTTCTTCAAGCTTACCATTAACTGCTGCATTTTCTTTCATAATTAGCTGTACTATATTAAAGCCTGTCAAATGTCCTTCAACAGTGGTGAAATAAAGTAAACTACACTCAAGACTGAAGACACTGCATTAAAAAAGAAACAACTATTGGAAACAGTTTTAAATCAGTATTATCCCTAAAGATGCAGAAAAGAATCCCTCTATCCATAAACACGCAGAATGGAACTGTTTTAATACAATTAATAACTGAAAATTTATTCTTTCAATTGTGTATTTCTTAGCGATTTTGCTATCGGAAAACTTTTTTTCTAAATACAGCTGCAGCACGATCCACTGCATTTAGGGGAAGGTTATGTATGCTCTAATAAAAAAAGCAGAGAACAAGCATTCTGCATTAATAACTTTTTGGTCCTTTGTTTCCACAGAATTTTTTTTTCTTTCAATAAAACTCATATTCTTGTGATGCACACGCAGTACTGATCCTAGACCATTGTGTTCCCATGTGCAAATTAAAATTTGGCCCTTTTTTTTTTAGAGAAATATATGTTTGATAATAATTTTGCTGCCCATATGCTGTGCACCAAATTGAATAAAGACATTTAAATGATGTATATAATTCTTGCTACATGTATGAGGAATTTGTACTGCATCTCTGTTTGCCTTTCTCTCTCTCTGCAAAGAACTAAAAGTCTGCTAGCACAGTTACAGCTTATAACTCTAACATTAACTGTGAAATTTTTTTCATTTGCATTAACTGTAAAATTTTTTTCTTCCCCTAACATTAACTTAAAATTTTTTTCATCTACAGTTTGAAGACACTCCTTAACACTAGTGAACATCAACCCGATTTTGGAACACAATTCAAAATAAAATCACATCTGAAATTCACATTAGCTTACATTCATTTCTTCTGGATAGCTTAAGAAACTTTGTCCTGCTGTTATAATGTTATTGTTTCCTGCATGATATTCATAAAATGCTCTATGTTGGAATTGTTTTTCACTCGTTTCTGTTGCCAATCATCACAAAACTCACATTAATTACCACAAAAAAAACACTAACACTCATCACCGTCACACTGTCTGATTGTACATAAAAGCTATTATCTTGCCTTAGGAGAGGAAGAATGACAGATTTTTTTAAAAACGGAAAAACTCAATACAATAAATTCTCAAAATTCGATACTTACATCATCCACTGGCAAAGGCAAATCAGGTTTATCCCTATAAAAATAATTAAATATAATTAACAAAATTTCACAAAACTAGTAAAGTATAAATGTAAAAATTAAACACAGGTAGAAACCTTTTTTCAGACTCTTAATATCAAACCTGCACCATAATTGTTTTCATATGAAAAATATAACACAATATGCCAGAATTGGCAAAAATCTGATATATAATATAACAATATCATGCATAAACAAGATATTTTATCATAACATGGAATGAACACAAAATCATTATTGGAGTACCAAGAAATAAATATTCATGGGGTACTTATTATTTACTCCAGATCATATTTTCTTTGGTGACAGTTTTTTTTTAAAAAACATTTTGTTTGGAAGTTGAGACTGCAGAATTTAATATTCCCATCTGACAGCCCATGAAAAGAGCCAGCGAGATTGCAGGAGCATCACTGATGACAATAAAGAAAATTTATTATAAAGCAGAAAGGGAGTAACAGTCTGTTCTCCATTCTCTGACAAAAAGTCCAAAAAGGAAGTATAGGACTGGTAGATGGTTCCAAATGTGATGTAATTAAAAAAAACTGCTTATGAATTTTATATTAAGGAGAAAAAAATTAAACTGCTTTCAAAATTACACTCTGTGTTGCAAGAAAAAATAGATTTTAAATAGAAAGGAAGATATTAAAAAATACACTGCATAGTATAGAATTTTTAGAGAAAAAGCTGAAACAAGAGAATACTTTTAATTGAAAGATGGGAACTGCATAGTACAGAATTTGTAGAGAAAAAGCTGAAACAAGAGAATAATTTTAATTGAAAGATGGGAAATTGTATTACGAGCACAACATCTTAGATAAGTGAGGTACTTTTGCTGTGAAGAAAGACCTCTTTATTTATTTGGGATGAAATCTGGGTGGAAGCAATATAACATGGTCAAAATGCTGGCAATCAGAAACAGTTTTTGGTGTTGTGCAGAATGGCAATGAGTCTAAAAGACTTATTGTTTTAGGTACAGGAGGAGATACAGGATTTTTATCTTACACGTCTCTAGTATCAGAAGCAAATGCCATGTTAGGGAACTATCACGGGCAAATGAATTCTTCTTTTTTGAAAAGTGGACTTCTGAAAAACTCATTCCGATCTTTCAATTAATTTTCAACAACTTTTCCAGTGATTTTAGGCAATGCCTTCTACTACACTGTTCAATTAAATGAATGCCCAACTATGGCAAGTCGAAAAGAAGAAATTGTGCAGTGGGTTCTTTAGAAAAATGTAGTTTCCTCCAAATTTACCAAAAGTAGAGTTGATGAAGCTTATGAAACAATATGCTCCTAAAGAAAAATCATATAAATTTGATTCAATATTGAAGAACATTGTTTTAACAGCTGTCTGCCCCCATACTATTGTGACATTATCGCAATTGAATTCATTTGGGGGTAAAATAAAGCAATTTGTTTGGAACTGCAACATATTGGAGACACAGGAATAAATAAATAATTAAAAATTACTGGTAAGACTCGCACAAGGCTAGAGGGCGCTGAGAGCGTCATTAGGTGTACAGCGCGAATGAAGATGTGACGCAGTAATGATGTGAGATTCTAAGATTGTCAAATGATTATTATTTAATTAAATCTATTTATATTTATTGATTGTTGATCATTGAAATTTATATGATAATATGATTGCTGAACCTCCGCACTATCTAACCATTGGAATTACCATTGAAATTTGATCCACTGATACGCAATTACTATAGAAAGAAAACAAACAAAAGAACTATTGGAAAAAAAGGTTTCCTAGACTATTTGTGCAAGTCTTTAATTATGTCTTCTGATGAAGATGACGACAACTAGGATATGTATAGTGACTGTGAATACAGAATAATAATAAATGTACAGTGACTGTGAATAAAGAACAATAAGTACAGAAGTAAGAAATTTTGTTTTTAGCCCCTTCAGCACGACTGAATACAGAATAATAGGTACAGAAGTAAGAAATTTTGTTTTTAAACCCTTCAAGCATGTATTACACCGCATACAGCTTTTAGTGCAAAAATCAAAGTGAAATAATAGTTATTTATTATATTATAGTTATTATAATTACTTAAAATGGGAATTATAAATTAATCAGGGTTGCCACTCAAACAGGAGAATGAAATTCCCTGACTTTTCCAGTTGTGTTTTAAGAAAATTCCAGTTTATCCGCATTTTGGCTGTGCTAAGAAGTAAATTAATTACGGTACCAATTACAAACACAAAATTTTTCAATTACATATAATTTATATATATAATCCCCAAAATATTACTATTTTAACTATAATAGTTATTTTCTTCACTGAAGATTGAAATTAGAATCTGTCCAATCTGGATTAAAAAACGTCTTTTTTTGCAGCTAAATGAAAGAAAGATATCTATTTAATGATATTTTTAAATAAATTCAAGTAATTTTATATTTATTTAGCAGCATACATAAGCAAAAAATATGTGCATTAAATTTCATGATGTTATGTCATCATATTGCTAGAATTATAGCTTCAGGATTATGTCAGAGAAAATTTCCTGAAATTTGAAAGTACTATTTACTAATAATAAATAAATTTAGAAGGAAGAAGCAACATTAAACGATATGAATAACATTGAAATAATTAAAAACTGAATTACAATAATCAACGATATTTTGGGGAATATAATTATATTAAATGGTTAGCCTAGATGACTGATTAATATTTTTTTATTTCACTGCAAAATGACAAATAAGGCATTTATTAAAAAGGAAAAATAAACAAATAAAAAAAGTTTAAAAGATTTTGTGGTAAAATCCTACTATACGCTACGGCCTTGGCATGATTTTGAAAATTGCTGCCAACACCAAAATGATCCATTTACTGCTCATCATAATGTCGCTAAATCCCGTGTGCACCATACATGGAGGTTAGAATAGAATACATGAAGACTATTCTAACCTTCATGGTACCGTATACTATGATTTTAAACCAATTTTGTTTTATACAAGAATACATATTTTCTTTAGTTCAACATGCACTACACATGCCCATGCGAGTCTCTCCATTCTCGAGGCTACTGGAAACTTGCTTTGCCTTTCTAAAAGACAATCTGATTGGAGCTGTCAAAACCGGCTTTATGCCAGCTGCCCGAATGACATCGGCGCGCGGCAAGAAAGTGATCGCTTCCAAGGTCAGGGCAAAACTCGCGTTTTGGGGGCGGATCGCTGTATGAAATTCCCCGATTTTTCCAGATTTTGACTAAAATATTTCAATTCCCTGGCTTTTTCCAGTTTTCCAGGTAGCGTGGCAATCTTGATTAATCTCCACTTTTTTTTTATCAAAACATTGAGCATTCATTGTGAAAGAATGGTATGTTATGTTTTATTCAAAGTACTATCTCATCTTTAGTCAGTACTTTTCCCCATCTTTCTGGCAGCATATGGATACTGTTTTGGAAGAATGCTTCTTTCGAAGCTATCCACAAATCAATTTAATTTTTGGTACCTTCATATGATGTGAAGCGCTGCTCAGACAGGCCATGCGTCATCAATCGAAACAAGTAGTAATCAGAAGGAGCAATGTCTAGTGAATAAAGTGGGACAGGGAAAACTTATGATTTGAGTGTTTCTAAGTAGATTTTGATAGCATTATCATGCAGATAAATAATTTTGTCATGTCTGGATAATAGTGGATGCATTTTTCTTTGCGTGCTCTACACAATCTCATCAACTTTGATCAGTAGGGAGCCCCAGTAATGGCTTTACTTGGTTTGAACAACTCATAATACATGACATCAAACTCATCCCACCATATATAAGGGTTGTTCAAATGAAAAGGTATGAAATGTCTTAACAACCAAACTGATTGAATATGCCGCTTTCGCATAACACAGTGAGACATCTAAGGACCTGAATGCAGTATCCGACATGGTTGTGCGCATGATGGCGGAGTGAAGCAGGCAGTTGGGTGTTCCGTCCACTTAACGCAACAGTATGTGTGATGACTGTTGACTAGTTTTCCTCATGCAAATTAGATCGGAGGTCAATCGGCGGTAAGCTAACGTGGTTGCTGCTGATTGGTCGATGACGTCAAGATCGGCGGGTTGGCCGAACTATATATATGTACGCCGGGGAATCGGTGAGATGGGGCAGTATTGAGTGCTGAGTCAGCATTATGATACTTTCCTTTCAATGGTTTTAATAGCTACAATATTAGCTTATTTTATTTAAGTTGTAAAAATAAAGCGTGGATTTTAATTTAGATAGGTCTTATAGTTTTCTTTGCCAATATCTCCACTGCCATTAACGACATCTTGACGTTCACTATGCAAAATTCGACAATTTAGGAGCAGCAAGATGCTATCAGATTTCTGACTGCGGAAAAGGTTAAACTGGCCGATATTCATTGTCGTATATTGAGCAGAACTGGCACTCCACTTTCTCACTCATTTGTCCAACACAGAGTCTACTGTATACGGCCACCATCCGGATATGAACATCGGCCAGTTTAAGCCCTTCCACAGCCAGAAATACGCATGATTTTTTCCCCATGAGTATTCGGCTTGGCTGTCGAAGCATGTCGAGGTTTCTTCTTCTTTGGGTTATCGCAGTAGATCCATTTTTCATCAACAGTGATTATACAATGCAAAAAAACCCTTTTGTTTGTGCCTCACAAACAGCCATTTAACGTGCAAAAAAATCTGCATTCAATGTTTCTCAGGTTCAGTTCATATAGAAACCAATTTCCTTGTGTTTCAATCATTGCCAATGATTTTAAACAATGTGAAATTGCTTGCTGAGACTCTCCAAAAGTTAATGAAAGTTCTACTTGCATTTGGCATAAATCTTCATCCAATAATGTTTCCAATTTTACTTCCTTATACACTTTCATCCTCTCATTCGATTTTTTGTCTTCAACATCAAATTCACACTTTTGAAACCACTCATGAAAACTTCTCTCATTTAAGTTCATCTCAGTATCACCATATACTTCTACAACTAATGATGTGCTTCAGGTGCAGATTTCTTCAAATTAAAGAAGTAAATCAAAAGTTCCCACTAATGACGTTCATTTGGTTCATTTTTTGCATGAAAAGAATATACGATGCTGATATAAAATCACTAATATTTCAAGTTTATGTTGTTAGCAGATGGTGGTGCTATTTTTTCAAATGGCAGAGACTTATTTGTACTCTTAGTTAACTATAATAATTAATTATCACCATACAATTATTATAATTAATTAGAAATATTTTTCAGGGTTAATACACATAAATTTTAGCTCAATTATGAAAGAGAGCATAATTATCAATTATAATTTTAATAACGACTAAATTATTAGAATTTATTGTAATAATACAATAATGAAAATCATGCAATAAAATATAATAGTTGAATAACTATAATTACAATTATATACAATAAAACTTACTTATATTTCATTCTAAAATTACATATATATACATAGAGAGAGCAAAACTAATTTGGAAAATACTTGAATATTATGAATATATAAATAAATAAATGCACAAAATTAAACACTATGGAATAAAACAGCCAATTATAAACGATAATAAGCATATCAGCTAATAAGAATGGAAAAAATATGACATGGTCCCTCCACCCTATTTCGAGGACAAATCAGTTCGACTATCAAATGCGTGTTTATGTTAACTACCTACTGGTAATAAAAACTGCTGCCAAGAAAATGTGATCCAGGATAATCTGTTAAAGTACCACTTTTGTTTGTAGAGTACATATATAATTTTTTCTGTTCTAATATTTTCAAATATATATTATGCTCATAATTTTTTAAAACCTTTTTTGGAAATTTTGAATAAATTTCTTCAGGTTTTATAATTATTTTATAATAATCTTGAAGAAAATTCATTTCCAGCATTATTGCTTTACACCCAATTTTGCCATAATCGACATGCATATCAGCAATCCATCTCTAATCACCTGGCTTTGTCAGTAGGGAAAAATAAGAATTTCTGAAGCAGACATATCTGCTTATATGGCAGACTGCTGCTGATTTATTCTTGCATACCCCTTGAAATTATCAGAAGTTTCAGTTTCTTCTTATGCTTTAGTAAGTTTTCCTTTACCCTCTGACTTGCAAGATGAAGTCTTAGTTTTTTAAAAATATAGGCTCAGTAATATTTATTTGCTATTTCTGACTTATATTAAGCCACACAGAATTCCCCCCCCCCAAAAAAAAAACCTCAGGTTAAATTCTTAATCTGCAGATTAAGGTTTTGCTATTAAATCCAAAATATTCACTTTTGGATGGCAAGTATTGGTAGATTTCTATAAACTACTTTATTGTAAGGGGGGGGAACACTTTATTTTTGTGTTATTTTGTAAAATGTATTCCATGAACAGCTTTATTGAAAGAAAAAAAAAAAAAGTGCAATTTGGTTATTTTGTAAAATGTATTTAGAAACAGGAATAAAAAATATTTAATTATAAGCAATAAAATACATAATAATATGGAAAGAAAATTTCTGTATTCAAGCACAATGCTCATTTTAATATTTTAATTCTCTTCAAGTAATTCTGGCTGATGAAAAGAGGGAAACAGAAAAATGTGTTTCTTAAAGATTTTAGTATTATATCACATAATCTCATAAAAATAGTCAGTTACATCAATATAATGAATTTCACATCATACAGTTTTAGATTGAATAAACTTAACGATAAGCCCACAAAAATAAAGTATCTGAAATAAGTATATCTTACCAGTTCTTTTTGTTTCCCGCAGCAACTGGAACTCGAGCCACAATAACAGAAGTGTTTTTAGGAACTAACATTTCATCGTTGTCATAAACTAATAAAAAAAGAGGTAGAAACTGCAGTTAAAAAAATTTAAGCAACTAATTTTTTAAATTTTAAGTCCATTAACTAAGAAACAAATTTCAATACAATTTATAAAGCACAGAACTTTTCTTTGAAGTATGAATATATTTAGAACATACAGTAACGCACATAACAGATAAAAAAAAAGCCTAAAAAAAATTCTGCACTTCATATCTGAATTCGTTATACCAGCAAAAGTAATCAAATCAAGATCTATACGACAGCGGTCAACACTTAACATGATCACTTCAATGATGTTATTTAATTATTGAAGACCCACAAAAGAAACATTAAGAATTCTCAATTTTATTACAATTAACAAGTCAGAGACATCAAAATATTATCATTAGACATTTTTTCCAAAACCCCCTCCCCCCCAAAAAAATTCTGAATGGGATAATTTTTTTAAATTTAAATCAGCCATGTGCTAAATCACCTTATTTATTTATTTTTTTAACAATTTTTAAATAATAGAAACATATAAAAATTGTAATGACATAAAAAAGATAAAGTTGAAAAATTAAATCTGTATGTTTTACAACATGGATGAATCTTGATATATGCAATTTGTGATACAGAGATTTTGAAACAGAATAACTAATTGAAGAATATCTTTTGGATTAATGACTAACTGCAGTCACGATGGAAAATTCTACTTAAAGCATACTGATGTATTCCTTCTAATAAACACTACATTCACAATTCAAAATTATAATCAAGGAATATTACAATAATGATAGAATATTATTATTATCTACATAAATGCTGATATCTTTCAGAATAAAGAAGATATAAATGGAAGTAAAAATGAGTGAGAAAAATTTCGATATCTGCATCTGCTGAACACACTATAATTGCATTTCAAAAAAGGTAGTAAAGAAAACTTTTAAATATGTCAACTTTTCTGAAGAAATATAAGTTGATGAAAAGAAGGAAATACGATCTTCAATGATAACATTAAGTAGAACTACCATACAAACATTAAAGATATCTTTAATGTTAATAATGAACAAAAATTTAATTTTCAAGTTTTCAATTTTTCTTTCATATATAGAAAATATCAAAATCAAATGAAAAAAAAACAATTACTAGGATAATTTTATTTGAATCCCATAAAACAAATTATTATCAAGCTGTATATGGTTTAAATTTAGTCCATAAATTAGAAGGTATAACGAGAGTATACCAAATGCAATTATGAGTAATTATATCAGTACATATTCAAATTCTATGCCCAAGGAAATTATAAAAATTGTTCATAAAAAGAAAAGTATTATTTCATTTTAAATACAATAATGATTACAAATGTATTAAATTAACACATGTATCTATAATATTCTTTAACCGAGAGACACAATGTTATCAACAATGTTATTTTTGTTCCGATTCTAAAAGACAAAACAATAAAATATGCATAATTAAGCAAAAAACAATATTTAATTTTAATATTAAAAATATGAAATAAAAAGAATTTTAAACAGCAAAGCACTACATAATTTTATAAGATCATAACACCACCATACCTTTGCAAGTGTAATGTTTTATCAGCTTAGTATTTGAAAAGAAAGATCAGATAGAATGGAGCAGAAAGATCAATAAGGTTCAATATTAAACATCATACCATAAAATACTGCAAATTGATTATCCTGAATTATAACTTGCATTCAGTAACATTTCAACAGAGGCAACACACAATTACTTTGATATTTGGTAAGCTAAATGTTTATACTTCCATAGATTTTATTTATTTAACTTGTGTAAGATTTTAATTTACTTAAACTGTTCCATATTAGAACACTTTTTCAGTTATATTTCTAGTCAATACAAAAAAGAATAATGATACTTATTGTATTACAATTATCTAGGACTCAATGTATTAGAATTCATAAGAACTGTAAAAAATGCAATGCTAACACAGAACGCTATAGAGCTACGAGATTTATTTAGTAATAATACTCGTGAGTAAAATCAGTGATCAAATACATCCATCATAAAAATTAAAAGATAAGGGTAGAAATAAAACACAACCGATACTTAAAAATTATAAACAAATTTAATTTAATTATAAACCAAAGCTTTTAATTAACATAAATTACAATGTTTGGCAGCTGATTATTCACAAAATATTGAAATTAAAACCAAATTTATGGAAATCTGAATAAGATTGAAAATTTTTCCTTTAATATGGTATATGTTCAACTCAGATATATATACCTCTCATCTTGATTTCACAGGTTTTACCAAAGTGTTGATTAAGTCTAGTAGAAGTGCAAGCCACTCTTCTAAAGAGCACTTTTCAGCTCATGGTGTGTCTGGGGAGAAACTGGGAGCACTGAAATTCGGCACCCTAAGGCATTCCATACATGCTCAATCGGGTCAAGAAGAAGCCAATCAATCAAGTGATATCATCCGTTTGCAAGTATTCTGACACCACATATGCTCAATCAGGCCCCACATTGTCAACCATACAACAGCACCCCTAAACAGTCTAACTTGAGTTCCAATACCTTGCCCACATATCTCCAAGTGGTTACAGAACCTCCTGCAGCATATGCAGCTTGCTGCGGCCATTTGTCACGATTCCTCCTCAAACCATTGTACTACGATGGTGGAAACAGGATATTTCACGGACAAGGAAGGCAAATTGCATACTCCTCTCTCTCAGATCAAAACATGTCGAGTATCACTGTTTAGATTATATCTGGAGCTATTAATAAAGAATACTCAAGCCCAGTCATCCTGGCTCCAGTGAATATGATGACCGTATCAGTTTAAATGGGCCCCTTTGGAAGGTGGAGTGAGTGGGACACAAACCACTGGTTTTCTCGCATACAATCCAACCTCATTAAGCCTTCATGCAACATTTAGGCAGGTGACTCAAGTTTCTGTGGCAGCCTGAAGGTATAAAACTAAATCCCTTGTAGTCACTTCGTGGTTTCTTTGAGCCAACAACAGAAAACTATCTCCAGACCCAGTTGTCAATCTTGGTGCCCTCGACCAGGCTCTCTGTCAACTGATGCAGTTTTTAAAAAGCATATCTAAACTGTTGATATGACACTTTGAGGGATATTCAAATCTTAGGCGATCTCTATTTGTTTTGACCTATTCTATGATCTCTATTCGCTTCTAGCAATTATTGCCATTTCTGACCTTCACTTGAGTGATGTCTTTAGACATAACTTAATACTGATCACTTTCAAACACCACATTCACTTTATAAAACACTACACACTGGAATTCCCAAGACACGTCCATAGCGCACTACATTGTCAATCACCAAATTTGCATATTTCCGGCACTAACAAATGTATGGAAGTGCAATTTTGTGTTCAATTGTATTTAATTAACAAAAATAATTACAGCATTGGGCATTGGTTGCAACATTCACTTAAGCAAACATATTTTTTCTCATTTACCCTTAATTTTGATGAACAGTGTATAAAAAGAAGCACAGCCTTTTAATTCACATTTTAAACAGCTTCCAACACTTTGAAATTTACATAAAGGCTTGGACTTTCCCAAAACAGCAATATAAGATTTAAGTTTACATAAATGCAGCTGTATGTTGTTTAACTTTCTGCTGAGAGATATTATTTTGCATTTTGCTAAATTCAATGACAACGAAAGCATATTGCACAGATGAATTAGTGTAATACTTAAAAATATGTTAAGCTGAGCAGGAAGTGTATAAGCGATACTTTTCCAGCTTGACACTTGACTCAGAATGATAAAAGAATTAACCACACATGGTATTTATGAGAGATACTTCTAAGTGATATATTCATTAAACACTATGAAGAATCAGAGTAATATTTCTCTTCCTCTTTCATTCTGCTAATATCAACTGTATAACGCTTACATGCACAACAGAAGAAATCATTTATATTTTTTTCAAACATTCAGTATTCAACAGAATATGGTTATGTATGTATATTTTATAAAGATTTAAAAAAATCTCAAAAACAAAAAAATTAATATTTATACCGTAATATCTTTTAAAGCACTTTGTGCAGGGGTACATTCCAAAATTTTCCTATATACCATATTACACAGTGCATTTTCTTGACTGAGCAAACGACATTGTAGCAATATATATATATATATATTTTTTTTCCCAGTTTTCCCATTGGGTTAATGTTTCCTCATGTCCATAAAAGTCTCCCTGGAGAATCACATTTTACTGCATTTTTCTAATACAGGATGTTGATGGGTGTCTACAGAAAATAGCTACATAGCTCTTTTAGCAAAAAGAAATCGGCACATCGCAGCTCATCTAGTAACAAATGAATTTCTTGCTGCTAATGGACAGTGGATCTCCCAAAGATCTGTAGCCAGATACCTGGCAGAAGCAGGACTACATACTCAAAGATATGTTGTGTGTGTGTGTTCCATGGTTCAAAAAGCACCCTACCCCACATGTGTTATGGTGTCATGAGCATCGCAGTTGGACTGAACAGGATTAGGATTGTGTAATATTCTCGGGTGAGAGTAGCACTGGATCATTTGGCTCATAGATTGCCAAATGATCCAGTGCTAGACTGATACTCCATATCATCTAAAAATATCCAGGAAAGGGACTGATATTCGAAATGCAGTTATGGTATGGGCTGGCATCATGATCAATTACTGCATGCCTCTATATGTGCTTGCAAATGGGACTATGACCGGCCAACAATACATCAATATAGTTTAACTGCCTCATGATCGCCTTTTCCATGATAAAATTGATATTTTATTACAGCATATACTATACAAAACATTTTTTGTATTTATTCCTGAAAGGCCTTAAAAACTCTTCCAGACTAGTGGATTGTCTACTAAAGACCATTCTTCTTCAGATTAAACCTCCGAGCGTTAAGAGTTTAGCCCTGAAATTTCGAAGTTATTCAAAATGTCATGAATAAGTGGTATTTTCTTGATTTTAACTAAAAAATGACTCTCATTTTGTACCTTGATTTCTTTTCTTCAAATATACATCCAAACTGAGATCAGATACATTAAAAGATATCAGAAATTTTCATGTGTAATGAATATAGAATGCAGCCTTCTATACGAAATAATCCGGCCGTAACACTGAGAGCGTTAAAATCAAACAAATGCAAGCTTGAATCAGAACTGCCCGGAATTCTAAGTCAGAAAAAATCCCAGGTCATCACGTTATTTTGCTGTCACAAGAATCACCATCAGTAAGTTCATTCTCCCAGGAAAAATTCAACAGACTATTTGGAAACAGTTCATCATTATAACATTCTATTTTATCATGGTCCATTTTTTTAGGAGTTTACTGCAAAAAAAAAAACGCTGTCACCAAAATCCCCGATAATTTATAGAAAACGAGTTTTGTCACTCATAAGCTTTGATAACAATATGCACAAAACGAGTTTAGTCGCTTCCAGCTTAAAATGTATTCAATTTTAAAAAGAGCACTAAAAACAATT
Source organism: Stegodyphus mimosarum (assembly GCA_000611955.2). Lineage (NCBI taxonomy): Eukaryota > Metazoa > Arthropoda > Arachnida > Araneae > Eresidae > Stegodyphus > Stegodyphus mimosarum. Next base: position 126,815 of record KK114440.1, read on the forward strand.
TAAAGAAAGGTAATTCACTTCCTTAATTATAAGATTTAAACTGCAGTGATTTCTGAATATCACATCTTCCATATTATGCTTTACAACTTTCACTTGCATGAAAATGACACAAAGCTGCAATCAGTGAATGCCAATGTTAAGAAAATTAAAGATGTTTTAAAATATAAATTTTAATCATCAGGTTCGGCCCAAATGTAGACGACTGAGAAAGGTGAAAAATATGGAAGATGCTGATAATATTAAAGCTATGTTTTAGCAGTTAAAAAAAGGCTTCACTGTGTACAGCAATAGATTAACTGAAAAGAAAGTTTGCTCTTGCAAGCACTTTTATTGCACAAGCACATTCAGCTAAAAATCATGAGCAAGGATTATCTATCGATTTGCAAAGAAATGAGTCTTTCAAGAGCTGCTTGGGAGTGGAGAAAAAGACAGTGGTCTAGTGCAAAAGAGAAAGCATAGTTTAACTTGACTGTTAAAAAATAAACAAAACTTTTAATGCAGACATTTATTGTCACCTCAGAAGTTTGAAATAGTCTTTAACAATCAAGGGACTATCATTAATCAACAGAATTGACATGATTTATTAGCAAATTATTGCTAAATTGCATAATGCAAGAGCGACTCACTAATGGGAAAACCTTACTGATCTGCCTAAGTAATATTATGTCAGATATTGTTCCTTCCAGTTTTTACCAGTTCAGGTTGCTGCAGCATTCCTTGCTTAAAAAGACACCTACAGAGTACATAGGAATTTTCCCAAAACACTGAAAAACTGCCTAAAAGATACACAGAAATCATAGAAAATGATGCACAATAATTTAAGTGACAATATCTTTTTCCGCATTTGAAACTGTATCTCAATTCCGCACTGGTTTTTGACCAAACTAATAATTTCATCCAGTAAACTCTGATTACAATTCTGCTTTTCTTATACAAACAACAGTACAATTGATAAAAAACATGTTTCTTCTAGTGAAGATTTTTCACTTCACATGTACTACATACACACACATTACATGTACTAAGTAAACTGGTGTCTCAGTATATGTCTGTTTCAAATAAGTCCTGTTTGGAAGTAAAATTTTTTGCTTGGAATATGACTCATGTTCAATGAGTTTGACTGCACGTACTATTCTTACTTACCTCTTTTGAGACGTTGTAATTAATTTTGCACAAAAGCATAACAGTAAATGTACAGTAGCATCTAATGCCAAATCAGAAGCACACCTCTTTGGACAGATTTTTAGTAAAGGTCAAATTTGCTAACCATCAACCAGATCCAAGCACAGACCTCATAGAAGATTTAGAAAATTTTCATTTATGTTACATCTTTCACTCATGTCACTTGTATTTGATCATTAAATAATGTTATAATAACAAGAAAGGATTTTTTATAAAGAATGATTACTTATTGTCCCTTTATTATCATTGGAAATGTTCGTTTGGTGTACGAATCTGGAAGAGTAATGACATATATAGATGTAGCCATTATATTAGTTATATGTGCTTTGTAAATCCAGAACTAATAAGGAATCTATCAGAACTTACAAATAATTAATAAGTACATAAATTTTACTTAGCATTAAAATAAAAATAGAATCATTCATTTTGACTCAAAATTTTCCTTCATTGACAACATTAAAATTCTACCACTTCTAGGATTTTTATTTTGAAATTGCAAAAACTTTTGTAAATTTTACATCAAATGAATTTATTTAACAAATTTTCTCATAAAATTAAGATTTTTTTCATTTCATAAATTCTTCTCTAGCAATATCAGTAAGAAAAAATTATGTACAAACGGAAAATTAGCCTTAGCATTATTTATCACAGGAAAGCAATAACTTAAGATTCCCAGTTTTAGTTGCTTCTGAAAAATAGTGTATTGTACATACCAGTTTAAGCACTTTAGGGCCAAAGAGTATTAATGGATAATATTATGCTGAAGCTCATTTTGTATAAAACTTCATGCATTATGCATTTAATAATACATCTCTGTTCATTTTACAAATATTTTTCTTAAAATATGACTCTTCTCCAAAATTCCTCACCTGTAACAGCATTTCTTGAAAAATGCCATTAAAAGCACATTTTAACATGTAAAATTAGAATTTAGATTATTGCTGTACTTACGAATATACAGATACTTCACAGAAGTAAATAATAACAAATGCTTCTCTATTACTAAAACAGAATTAAATAATTACACTTACAAGTCTTCACAGTAAATCTACGATTTCAGTCTTGTAAACTGAATTAAAAAAGAATGACTCATTTAGTCAAATATTGATTATTTTTATTCAAAAGTTTCTTGAAAGAAAATACAGAAATGTTTCCAATTCTGCTGTTAAATTATAAAGCAAAATAAATGCAACAATTAAAAATAAGAAAGCTCAATTTCATTGCTTAATTCCGATAATGCACAACTACTAAGGAATAAACAGATGACATCCACTTTAACAATAATTTTAAATTTCATATTATCAGACAAATATCTGAAAGTATCATCAGGAATATAATTAAAAAGGAAAATTCATCTACTATTTTTAACAAACAAGAAAATAATATTCATAAGGGCCTTATCACACTTACTGTCAGAAAAAAATGTTGAGAAAACATAGTATTATTAGACCAACAAAGCAGAATGTGCTATAAAAAGTGTGATGTACATCGCAAAACAAACGATTCTATTGTAGAATATCTGAGGAAATAAGGGCATAATTGAACAATCTAAAACAGATGTTCATGTACTCTAATTAACCTCTACTACTTATAAGCCTAGCAGAGCTGCTCCGACACATCTGAACTAAATTTCTATCACAAAAGTAATATGCCATAATACTTAATATTTAAAATAGTTGATATAACTATAAAAGCAGCTGCAGCAGACAATGAAGTCAACTCCCTTTTTCCTTCAATCTATTTTTGTTTAGAGAAGTGTTTCGTCAAAAGTGCCCAAATGAAAGCAGACTTCAACTACAGTCTTAAATAAGGTGGAAAAAAAAAGTGCAATGTAGTCAATCACAAATGGGAAGAAATGCCAATGGCCTCGAAATGCCTATTTTAAAGAAAGACTTTTTTATATGGGCATTTTATGAATTTCCATATATATTTTACTAAACATTTTCTGAATTTCTATGTATAATAAAATTATAATTCATAGAACTTAAAAAGTACAATGAGTATTACACATTTTATGTTTGTGGCTAATAATGTGTACTTACTGACAAGTTACTTATAACTAAAATTTCAGCTATTATATCCCATACATAACTTTAATCACACACATAATCTTTGATGATGATACAGAATCCCCTCAAACTTTCTCGATGCCTGCTTTGATACAGGTTGTGGTCCAAACTCATACTATTATTCCACAGATAATTTTAATCAGACATAATCTCTGTCAGTGACCTAGAATCCTCACAAATTTCAATTCTGCTTTGATACAGGTGCTAATCCACTTCTTTAAATAGATATTTTTTATCATTACATGGAACTTTTTCTTTAGGCGTTAGATTTGGATTGATACAATGCTTGTTTCAAATATCTGCTAAATACGAACAATGTATTTCTATGAACCAAAATTTGGCAATTTTAGTTTGAACAGTGATAAATTGTGTTGCCATGCTTCATGAATTTACCAACCTTAAACACTCATATCCATGCACTTAATATAATTAGAAGATTCTCTCTATATATACATATACATATTGAAAAATGACCAATTACAAGTATTACAGATAAATATACTGGAAACAGGTGATGCTATTATTAACATTTCATTGATGTAGTCAAATGAAGATTATATTCTTCAACTACAAAACACAATATTTGAAATTTTTAGACACAATGTAACGTGAATTGGAGCTAATCAGTTAATTCTAAAGATAATGAAAAAATGAAAGATTATGCATTATTAATAACTTTTCATATGATTTAACCCAAACCTTTGGTGAGAACTGAGATAAATTGAGAAGCCCATGGCGTCTATTACTACAAAGCATTTTTATCAAGTTTCACATATGAAATGTTATATTAAGAATATTAGAGAATGTTAAGTGAGCGAACCGCATATTGAATTCTCCGGGCAGCATAAATGCTTTTAGTTGCTAAAATATGCCATTATTTAATTTCATAGCTGCTAACCTTGAAATATGTAGAACTGAAATTTTCCAGATGGTTCCATACTGTGTTGAACAAAATTTCTAAAGAACTTTCAATAGACTTAAAATTTACTTTATAATGCAAAATATATATACATATGTATGTATGCATGCATGTATGTATTTAACACACTGGAGAGTTATGACAGAATAGATACAGAGAATTATGACACTTGCAGATGGGCACAGCTGTAAATTCAAGTTAATTTTATTACTGGATAACAATTCTTAATATGCATTATCTAACCCATAGATTATTACGAGTGCAATATCCACCCCAAAATGTATAACTTTGATGCAGGCAAGCGTATGATGCATTCACAAGAAAAATACAGGAGATAAAAAAAGTATTGATTTCAACAGAAATCTTATTGAATGACTGGAGAAAATGTATCTGTATCATGGAATTATGGAAGATCTATGATGTGCATTAATTTTGACATGACAGTTTGGATTGCTATGGTATGAATAGTTAGTATTATTAGGAAAGAAAGGGGAAACACAAATTAAAATGCAGAATCAAAGAAACCAGTCCAATGAAAATTAGAAGTTTGCTTTATATATTCTCATCTTGCACAAATTCTTATAATTTTATAGCGAGAAATTCATAAGTACAAAAACAAAGTCTCTGTGTATTAAAGAACTTTTAAATATGACGAATGTAAAATTAACAATTAATGCACATACTACTGTATGGATATACTTGTGAATAAAGTATTGTAACATACACTGATGTTGACCAAAATTAAATACAAATGCTAACTAATTAAGCATTGCTTGTATCCTCATAAAAAGTTCTATAACTTTTTATAGCAGTAGATTCAATTTAAAGCAAATAAAACTTAGTCCAAGGTTTTAACCGAAGTTCCATCTAACACACCTGCTGCCGATACAACCAAGTCACCAAAGACACCAGCTGTCCCACAATTTTTGCATTGAATAAGAAAAGTTTAACACGAATACAATTTAATAGAAAATGTTATGCTAAACCATTAGGGATGAAGAATGGAATTTCAAGAATTTTAAGCTTCATTCATTACTATGAAGTGTCTTCCTTAGTAAAAGGTAAAATTTAAAGACCTGAAGATTTGATGATCTACCTGGAGATGTGTTGAAAAATCCAGAGTATGCCAGTAAAACCAGCAGAATTGGCATTATGCAATTATTTTAAATAAATTAAAAATCATCCTAATGAATCAGGAGTAAACCAGTAAAACCAAGAGAATTGGCCCCTATGCAATTATTTTAAATAAATTAAATATTATCCTAATGAATTCATAGTTAGGAAAACTATGAGACAAACTAATGATACAAATGCTGTTCAAATACAGTTCTTTGTATGCACATCCAAAAAGGCAAGCCACTCGCAACCAAATATGTAATTTGGGGCATACTTCATTTGCACTAGTTTGTATTCCTACATTGTTTCATTCCGGAGCATTCGGATGATAGTTTTATGGTCACAAATAGCATAAGTAAAACTTCTGTTGCTAGACAATAAGCTATTTCTGCATTAATGAAATCTGTATAAATTAAATGTTAGAACTGTCCAACTTTAGACCACCAATCATGATGCAAACATGAACTGCCATCTAGTTACTGATTCAGCTGCATATCCATACATGTGCAACTTTACCTTTCCAGACTGGGCTACGGCTTAAATTCTGTTCCACGAGTAGGATGCCTTATGACTATGACAATTGTGATAGCTATACCATCATCTGAATGTTCCTTCATGTACATGAGACTGATACATCTTAGTCGTTGAAATAAAAAAATCTTTGTAACCAAAAGCAAGTCTGATGAATTATTATTTTGCCATGATATTTTGTTTCGTGTATATATATATATATATACTATCAGTTTGATACTTGCACTTCCTACACTGTTTTCCTCAAAAAAAAATTATAATTACGAGGAAGAAACACTTATATTTTTACTGTAACGATAAAATTGCATGTTTCAGAGAAAGATGATATTCTGAACTTTTTCATTAAAAGAGCATAAATTTGATTGTTTTTGCACCTCAGATGATTTTTAAATGGAAAAAGTTGAAAAACAGAAGTAAGGCTTACAATGAACTGTTACATTTACGTGACTCTTGGTTGATATTTCCTACAGTATTAGAAAGAAAATTCCTGGATTCTAAATACTTTCATGACGACAGTTAAGCTGACAGGTACAGTTGATTCTGAAAAATTAAAGATTCCGACACAAAAAAATTTAAAGAACTACCTTAAACGAATTTTGGATACACATCTGTCAGAAGAATATTTGAACTTTTCAAAATGTTACTTAAAATCCAATTATAAAAAAGGATTTGATTCTGCATCTGAAGTAAGATTTCATGTTTCTGACATTAAAAGAACTTGTAATTTGAAGACTCAAACACATTCAAATCTTTGAAAAATACTTTTTTTAAATATTTCACTTAATTAGCTTTACACATCATTTTATGTAAAATTAAACACATTTTGTTTATAGATACAATATAAAAATTCGAATAAACGTTTATTCTATTCATATAATATATCTGTGTTATCATTTATTTACCTAAAGCTTTAAATTTACTCTAGTGTTCCTTAATTATCTTAAAAGTGTTCCATGATGAGAAAACTTCTGGAAACACTGCTATAAAGCATAAAACATGCAGTCTTACCAATGTTAACATAAAGATCTTTTACTTATGTACCAGACTGACAGAGTTTACTGACAATCCCGGAATTAGTGACTTTGTGTAGAGAAACACAAATTTTTTGTTGCTCCATAACATCTAACCAGCAAGAGAAACTTTTATCAATAATACTTATATTAACGAGACTTTGTGATCTTCCTTTTTCTCAATTCCGCCAAATACCGTATAAACAACAGTTTCTTCCGAAAATTCCACATTTAATGCATGATTATATCCCTATTTTTGACCATATTCTTCAAAAGCAAGGTATGAATTTACCTAAAAGGATACATTTATAGCCAAAATTATCAAATGTGAAATTTTGAAAACTTGCATCAATTCTATCATGAATACGTTACAGTTTTTTGGTGACAGATGTATATCTAAAGACTACAGACATTAGGATCTGTAATTTTATCAGTGCTGACTATTTTTGGAGACAAACTGCATACATAAATAATATACACTCTTTTGGAAAGCTGAAAACATTACAGACGAGGACATGCTCTATGAAGATGCTGGGAATAAAATTAAACTTGTAAACACAGAGAGATCTGAAGATATGTTACTAGCAATATGCATTTTACAGGAAGAGCAAGCGTAATCTGTTATTATTAATAATAATCAACTAAAACAGTTAAAGTGAATAATTTATCACTTCTACAGGTTAATATTAATAATTGCCACTGAAATTTCGTTAATACAAGAATTTTCAATGCATTTGGCTAGAAATTTATAATATGCATGTGTAATGGCCATTTCCCATGCAAAGAGCTTGACAATGTCAGTTGCTTGTTTACTTTGGATGTTGACGCCTGCACTTTGTGTGCGTTTGTGTGAATACCTTGTGCTTGACGGTTTTTATTTTTATGTAGTCGCCAGTTTGACGTTAAGTTTTTGTTATATGCGTTTGTTTTTTTTAAAGATTTTTACAAATATCACTGTAATTTAAGCAGAGTGGAAGATGATTTAGAACTCATGAAGTCATGTTTTAACAATCACATTGGCATGTTCAAATCGAAAAATCTGATGTGTACACCACGATTTCCTTATACGGAATATTAAATTATATGTGTTTTTTCCTGCATTTCATTTAAATTTATTCCCTCGAATTTCATTACAGATAAGATGTCTCATTTAATTAATTCAGTTCTCAATTCATGGCAAGGAAAAAATACAAAAAAATTAAATTACCTTCATTAAAAATTAAAACATAAAACGCCAAATACAGTTTAAACAATTTTTACAATTAAACTTAAGTTTCTACGCAAAAAGAAGCAATTCAGAGAGCAGGCATATTTTTGGGTGCACAAAACTAAATCTCATTTTGGTGCCACTCAGCTAAAAGAAACTGAAAGTGCAAAAAGACTTCATTCACTATTCTGCTAAGTTTTAAATCTAAACAAATATGGCTTTTTATAGTAAAAAAAAATTAGGCTTAACCGCACATAAATGGCTTTTAAATTGTTGACAATTCTACAACTATTGCATGCAGATTGACGGCAGGCATAATAACCTTAACCAGAAGATAAGAACATAATTAAATTATTTTTAAAGCAAAAAATGCACAATTTACCAACATATAAGGAATAAAAAAACTGAGCTCATTGAGCTGAGTAACAGAGTGGGTGTATATGTGTGTATATATATGCTTTTGGTGCTGCCGACTGCAACAAAAAAGGGAGATGCAGAACTATATGTTATAACAGTCCTACATACAAAATTTCAACATTCTGAGAAGACTTGTTTTTGAGTTATGCGAGATATATACAAACGCTACAAAAAATCTCTTCTAAATCTATTTCAAATCAGTTTTATAATTTGTTTTGGGAAAAAAAAGAGTTCGCAAGTACAGATGTTTCACAAAAACATCGTTAAAAAATGAAACCCAGAATTTTTTATCACAATACTTCCTTTACTTCGTATAAAGAAGTAAACACTCATTGTTTCAGTGAAAAATGAAAAAGATTCAATTGTTTATTACATTTGTATGGAAAAGAATTTTCAAATAATCCACAAGATTCATATTGCAATCGGCCATGGAAGGTGAAACAGAATGATGAGAGAACTTAAGGCTAAATATAAGAATATTACAACTGAAATGACTTATTTTAATCTTTATGGACATTTTCAAAAGAAAGTTTTCTAAGAATAAGCCGCCTTGTTAAACCAATTGAAAGCAGTGAATTTAAATCGAGGTGTCAAGTTGACCACATCAATATCCAATTACAAGCGGTTGGAGACTAAGTTAATAATGATTTATCAATACCATCTAACAAAATTTATTCAATTAAGATTATTAAAACAAAACGAACCAAAAAGGTTGCTTATTACCTATTGGATCTGTTCACGATATTTGGTGCACTACGCATGCTGCAAAGTGACAGCAGCAGAGGATTTGTTAATAAAATTATTGAAGAAGTTTGCAGAATGTAGAATGAAGTCAAAATTTTTCATTGAAAGCCAAGACATGAGCCACAGGGCTCAACTGAAAGAGAAAACCTAGACACTAAAAAGATGTTATCCACTTGGCTTGAAGCAAACAATACAACCAACTCCTCAATACAATTCATTCATGAAAAACAGAACAAATCACTCTGGAGTAGATCGCAGTCCATATGAAGCTACATTTAACTGTAAAGCGAAAGTAGGTTTAAGAACTTACTTGCCAAATGATACTCTGACAGGAATTACAAGTGAAGATCTTATTAGATTAAGAAATCAGTCTGGTAATGACACCCAACATCAGGTAGCAATCTAAACCGATGATGAGGATACAGTCGAAATGAATCATGACAATATGGAAGTGCAGTAGGGTCATTCGAGTAAAGACTTGAAGGTAATAACTGCTGCAAACAGGGTTCGTACAAATTTCTGCACATCCAAATTAAGTACTATTAAGGACTTTTAAGGGTCATTAAAGAAAACAATTAAGGACCTATCAGCAAATTGGGACTGCATAAATTCAATTAAAGCCCATGCCTGAACTTCACTTTCGTTATACCAACCTAATAAAAAATAAATCTGTAAGTAGGATGCACCATTATTAACTAGCTGTAAGGAATACGTTTTATAGTAATTTTTACATTTTTGTGTCGTATCTTGTGACTATATGAAAGGCTCAATGTAGAGATACCTTTTAAAGGAGAGCAATTAGTTACTAATAATTGAATTAGATACCCTTAGGTAGCAGATATTATAGATTTACCTGGCCACCATTTTAAATTTTACTTATTTTTTTAATTTTAAAATTTTTTTTAGTTGATGAACATCCCAATACATGTAATGCATGACACTGATTCTTAAATGCCATCAGGATAATAATACATTAAAAGCTACAACACATTTGTAATTTGCAGCAACAATACTCAACAAAATACTTTTGTGTCTTTTTAATTAGAAGCCCTCTCAGACATTATAGCTACTTTATATCAATTTCTTTCTCTTTAAGCACCTTTTCTAACATTGAGAAATTTGTTTCAATAAGCAAATCAATGTTCGCATTAGTTTCTGCTTCATCTGCTAGCTTGTCAAAGTGTCGACATTATACCTGAGGCTTTATATGATCTGGTAAAAGTTAAATAGTCTAAAACTCTAGATATACATAAAGCAAATTATCGTCATGTCTGAAAGTAACTATAAAGTCAGATAAAAGTTAGAGTAAACCTCTTTATTTAAACAGAACTTAGAATATAAGTGCGTGTTCTTATGCTAGCAGAATGAACTACCGCTCATAGCGATGTAACTAAACAGGAAGAGTCAAATTCATATTGTAGACTAGCACTCAAAGACAACACAATTTAATTTTAATCTAAGCTGGCTCAGTAACTCATAATCATAACAGATTCAAATATTGGTAACGATAACGCAAAGCTGAATAATTAATTACAAATTATCACAGCTGGCAGAAACTAATGCAGCGTGCGAGCAGAAGCCAGAAACACTCTGTCTTACAATACAAAAACCTCGGTTTAAATACTATCTAAATGATTTGCATTCTGGTGAGAAAAAGAAGGGAGAAGCTATAGTACAGGCTGAAATTATAAACAAATGGCTAATTTATGTAATACTAGCTGTACAAATATTTAAAGAATAATTTTCTTTCTCTTTATGCATTGAGTTTCTTTTCTCAATAAGTTTCCTCTGCATTTCAGCATTTTTGGTTTTATTTAAAGATTTCTGTTATTCTAAAAACCCCATGTATTTAAAATATATACTGCTAATTTTATTCCTTAAATAATATGAACACTAAGAGTAAATATGAAATGATACATGGTCAGAGCCAGTGTGGCAGAATTTTTAGAATTATAGTGATGCACAGAGCAATAAAATATAGAAATAGCAAAACTTTTAGAATTTAGGAAAGGCACTGAGGGAGGAATTTAGGACCCACACAGACTTCATCAAGTACAAAAATGCCTATCGCCAGCCCTGCGTGTCATGCATTGAGATATATAAAATACATATGATAATCTTTTTAATTGTTAGTTTTCAATTCTTTTAAAAAAAATCCTTTCTGTAGATACGTGTCCATGTGCCAACATTAGAAGTATTACTGACATTTTCCATACTTGTGCTTAGGGAAAAGAAAAAAAAAAAGGAGGGGGGAATAATCATGTTAAGAAAAAAATTTCTAGGATCAGAAGTAAAGCATTTAAATATTAGATTTCATTTTTCTCCCAAAAATTCTTCAAAGATTAAGGAATTCATCACAGACATTCTGTAAAATACATCCATTGCGAGTTAATACTATGAAAACATTTTTCTGGAATCTTCTAGAATCTTAGATCTATAAATCTCGCCTTCAAATCCTTCTAAACTTTCCAAGTCTAAAATCCGAAAGTGAATATTCTGAGCGAAAACGCGATTCTGAATATTATGAGACAATTACATGGGGAAAAACTCTCACCATTTAAAAAATAAAAGAAGAAGACATTTTAAAATAATTACACATCTATTTTGCTTTTGCTAAGAGCTGTTTTGTAAATTATGCTTTTCAGTATTTATTAGCTTGTTTATTTTCGGATTCAAAATGTTGTAATAAGTTGTTGAAAAAATGAAAAGAAATATCCCTTTACATTTTAACAGGAAAAAAAACTGCTTTATTTCAATGTTATTTCTTAAATATAGTTTCAATATATTACCATTATTTTAACGAAATTTATTAACGCTACAAAAGTGTTATTGAAAAATTCACATATCTCCGAATTAAACATTTTGTACAGAAATTGATCTTAAAATCGCCAAAATGTTGTTAAGTAGCCAAATTTAGAACCATTTAATAAAATAATTCAAATCCCCAAAAAGGAAAAGTTGTTTCTTCATTAGAAAAAAGAATTTCGAAATGCCCATGTTTCATTTCTTGCCTAAGAACTCGAGTATCGCACCATTTATATTAGAAGTAGGAACAAATTCAAACAATAACCATATTTGTCAGTGAATCACCAAAAATATTCCTCGAAAACGCTAATTTGCACTTGAAATGGCAGTCGTAAAAATGGACCGAAATTTTAGATGATTAAAATTAAGGACCTTTTACTGATTTTAGACGAAATTAAGGACTTTTAAGGACCAAAAATCGATTCTAAAAAACCTAAGGACTCTTAAGGACCGTACGAACCATGTGAAATTTTGTTGGAAATAGAAATGAAAATTTTGGCGGAATTCAATGGGAACATGATACTGAAAAAGAAAATATTGATGATGCAAAGGAAACAAACCAGACGTTTCGTTGATGTTAAAAATGGAGGACTGTTAAGACAATATAGAAAGCTCTTTTCTTGCACCACAGAGAATCTCAAATATTCAAGAAGTTTGACTCTCTGCTAAGCAGTCACTAAATAAACAAGTGAAAAAAATGTTACATCTTTCAGTTTAAATTTCTGGCAGCAAATGTACGAGAAAACAAACATAAGAATACCAGAGATAGACAGAGGTAACGTTGATAGCTAGAATGTTATAGCCATCATAATTTCTAAGGAAAATGAAAACCTGGTACAAAACATGGAATTTTAAAATAACTGTATACAAGGAATAATTTTATTGGCTGCAAGAAAGCATTTATATCAGTAAATGAAATAAGTGTCAGAGAACACACTCGTCAACATTCCCACTTAGGTTGTAAAGGATGCAATTATAGAAGGAAATGCAACTGGAGCTGCTGCAAATGTAAAAAATCAAAAACATTTTGTAACTCAAAATGTCACAGCACCTCATCATGGCAAAATAAATAATTTGTTACTGAGCCATTCCGTATAGGAGGAAACAAATTCCAAATAAAAAGAAAAAAATTGCTAGTGTGGTGAAAAACACTGTAATATATGGATGTTTAATTTTATATCATAGGACACTTTGCTGTAATATATTCTAATAAAGTAAATGCATTGAATCAATCCATGAGTTGTTTTGAATTTCATACAATTTATTAAATTTCTACTTGTAGAAAGATTAGAATTTATGAACTCGCATATTAAAAATTACCATTCATTCAAAAATTACCATATATTCAAAAATTACCATTCATCCATTAGATATGACAGATAAAAAATGAACTTTTAAAGCTATTATTTTAAATTAAAACACTAGTAAAGACCTGTATTTCAGGTAACCCTTTATTTTAATTCTACTAATGTCTACAAGAGATTTATCACAGCACAAAGATACATAAAAATTATGTTGAGCTGAAATTTCATTAAATTATGCCTAATTAATAAAATTGACCAAACTTCATTGGCAATTATTAATAACAAAAGGTTTAACATGATTAATGTGCATTATTTATCATTTACCAAAAATGTGGTTATTAATAATAGCCAGTTTTATTACTTTAACTGTAACATATACCCTTATTATTTCCACAAAAATCTTTCCTTACTGAAATTTTAATCCAATTTAATAAAAACTACTTTTTTAGCTGGTATCAGACTAACCTTATTGCAAAACATGAATTGATAGAATTTTACCTGAACAAAATGTAATGCAGTAAAACATTTTTACACTTAAATTATATTCAAATGTTAAATTGGGGGGGAACATTTATTTCTGTTAGTTTTAATTGATGACAACATAAAGAGAACCAGATGCTTTCGAGAAATGACATCCAGTAAAAATAAGAACAGCTCAGAGATATATATAATAAATATGAAATAGATAAAATAAATTCCAAATTTGGGCATATTCGGATGGAAACTTACGTTATTCAAAATTGGATGGCACTAGGTACCGTTGTTTTATCACACTTGGAGAAATATATATACATTTATGCAGATTCTTCATTATTTAATTTCTTTAAATATAATACAAGACGATAACTTTTGGTGACAACAATTTGAAAAGTGATACAGCCATTTATAGTGATTCAACACAAAATCGCAAAACAAAAACAATAGTTCTTCAGGGACAAAGCCCCTTTGTACTAAAAAAGATTACATGACTATTACATGAAAGTAGAATTTGCCAAAGCCTTCATAAGCTCATTGAGACAATGTTACCATAGAAATACCTCAAAGTATGATAAAAGTGATGCTTTTGAAAAGCATCTGCTTTGGCTATTATTCTATTGAATCTGGATGAATTAATTAGCTGCACCTATTGATGGTGCTTCTTTTCAATGAAATCTGCATATGGCAAATGCTTGATGGTTATGCTCTGGAGATGTGTATCTCAGCAGCATGTGAGAAACGAAGTTGTAAGTGCTTGTAGTAGTCAAACATGTCTTGGAGTTACTTCAAACACTCCATGTGAAAGGTGGTTTTAGTTTTCATTGTTATATACTTTCATCTTGATGGCATTATCACCAACTGATTCCATTAGAACAATTTACAAACACCCTGTATATATAAAGGGAGTTGCCCCCCCCTTTTCCTTATGCTTTTGCTAAGCAGTACTTTATTTGTAAATTGCTTGAACTGTCACCCTTAATTTACTAAAGGTACCATTGATAAGGGGTTCTATTATAAAATTTGACAGAGCTTATAAAAGCAGCTGTATGAACTTTTTGTGGTAAAATCCTTTTATCTTTATTAGATAATTAAGAATTTTTTTTTCTAAATTTCTTTCCTAGCACATTGCTTTATAACAAACACTTTAAATAAAATCCAGCTACTTTACTTTTTGGTTCATTTTTTTACATTTTACAAATATACTGAATTTTGTTATGGCTGCCATCCCTGCGCATGACGTGTATTTTTCACAACATAAATAATTGTATGGAACATTTCTTGTAATCATATTCACTTCTGTTTAATCACTTCTTTATACGACTATCATCACGTGGAACTGTTAGCAGTTATCTTAAGAAAGGTTTTACTTTATTCTGAAAATCTTTATCTTGTGAAGAAGATTACTTAAAAATGCAACTTAACACACACACATACTTCTGTCAACAATAAAAACTGATCATTTGGATTTTACAACTCTAATATTATAAGGGCTAATAAAACACTTTATAAAACTAATGATAAAGAATGGCATAATGATTACATTAAGCATATTTTACTTGTTACTACAGGCAATAAATTAAATACTGGTCAAATAAATCACAAAATCATAATACAGAGCTTGACTTACTATTTAAAGGCAAATGTACAATAAAACTAGCATTAATATTAAAGCTATTATTTTTCAAGGATATATGCAGAATTTTAAAGCTGTGAGCTAGCATAAAAACACACCAAAGTTAAAAAAGAATTGCAATTTCAAACAAAATGTTTGGCATAGCTACATAAATTTCTGAACACTGTTCCACACTAAATGTCAGAATTAATTACAAACTTTAATTGAAAAAAGGTAAACAGAAAATCAGAAGGAATCAAATTGAATATCTTCAAAAATCAATTTATTCCGCAAATTTTCAATCAACCCACAAAATGTGTATAAATTGATCTCTTATAGTTTCACATCACAGAATTTTAACATTTTCCCACACAAATTAAATAAAAATGTTACTGCAAAAGACATAGTTGAAATTAAGAAGATGTACATAGTCAAATTTCAGTCAGTGGACACTCCACTCTCCCTTTAATGGACCGATCCTGAATTTTGAAACATGTAAAATACAAAATAAGACTAATGCACTTTTCTTAAACAAAAGCTTTAGTCCTGTGAGATGTCTGCTAACATGAGATTTGACTGCATATATTATAAACAACTAACAGTTCAAAAATATTTTTGTAACTTTTTTACAGCAGAATTTATATCAAAAATTGCACAGGTAAAATAACACTAAACAGAATGAAAACCATTTAGAAATAAAGTTAATTTTTATATAGAATTTTAAATTTCCATTAACAATCAGAATACTTTTAATATATTAGATGTATCTGAATACAGTTCATAATACTTTAAAATCATGAATGGGAAAACACAAAAAGAAAGTTGGGAAATAGACAAAGCATACACTTGTTTTATATTATGAAATAACAACCTTATACTAAAAACATATTTTTTTACACATCATAGACTGATAACACAAAATAGGAAATAAATTTAATAAAAAATTTCAACACCAAATGAAACACCAGAATGTAGATTTTAAATGCATACAAGAAAAATAATGTATAAAATGTACTATTAAAAAAATCCAGAGAATTCTGTATAACATGTCATTAGAAATTATCATATTAAAATAATGCAGTATACATTCAAAAAATTAACAACTAGATGTATTAAAATTAAATCACTTAGGTAGATTATTAAATAAAAGTATTCTCAAGACGATTATCAAACCTGATGGCGATGATGATCAGGACAGTAATATCACAGCACGAGTATTAATTTTCTAAGCTTGAAATTTTCATATTTGCCTACTTGCTAATACTATAATTAATACATTACTTACATTTTTAAATATTTATATTACTTTTCAATAGAACTGCAAAAATACATTTAAAACTTATTTTCCAATAAAATTCAAATTTGAAGATTTAATTCTGAATTACCATAGTTTTGCTAGACTTATGGTATATGAAAAAGCTACACAAAATTGCCCTGCATTCACTGTTAATGCTGAATTTTTTTTTCCAGTACTAGTTTATGAAAGAAATTTTTGTAATATAATTTATAAAAACATCACTTAATTAAATGCTAATCTTGATCTAAAACAGTGGTACTAAACACATTTTCAAAATTTGATTGGCTTATAAATTAAATTTCAATTAAAATTGTTATTCTTTTTAGTTACATATTACAGATTTGCATCATTGTTTTATTTCTGGTATATAATTTCACATCTCCAAATACTGATGCAAATACCCAATTACAAAATTTTCATGAAGCAATCAGTGTAAATTTTAGGCCACAAAAGTTTTGAAGGTATTCTGGAAAATGTGACCCATTGCCTGTGATCAAAACTTAGGAATTGATAACTACCATACTAAACAACAGATAAAGTAGCAATGCATAAATAAATATAAAGAAATCATACCTACCTACTTTTATTACATTACCAAATTATTATCAAACCATGATTATGATCACTGGTATATATCGCAAGGCACGACGTCATTAAATTATGCAACATTACCAGAAGAATGCACTGACATAAGAGACGACACATATTCCTTGATGGTCAACACTGTTATAAAAAAAAGCTGTTCAAGTGATCTATCAATTGAAGGGGTCTCCCATTTTATATTGTCAACAGTTACCATTTTACTAGCAAAATCAAATACAAAATAAAACTGACACCCATCCATGTTTTTCATTCGTACAAATACTGCCCCGACGTCTCTCGATATGGCCAGGAATTTGTCCCCATTTTCCACAGATTGGAAAGGTAATAGGGGCAGCATGGTAGGTATCATTCCCCTTTATATTCCGTACAATTATTTAACTTCATAGATATTCCATCGTCTGTGCGTTTGTGCCACAGCAGGAAACATTTACTGTCAACAGGGTGTATCACATGATTAATACTCATAACTAAAGCAAACACGGGGTAAGCCACCTGTTACAGGAATACCATTTTGAGTTTCCTCATAACTAAAGCAAACACGGGGTAAGCCACCTGTTACAGGAATACCATTTTGAGTTTCCACTATTTAGTCTGTCAATTTGCCTTCTTTCTTCCCCTATAAAATTACTACTGCCCTATTAATGACCTACAAGTTGAATGCCACCGTGTGGAACAGTGGAGTAAATTTAGAGAGATTATTAAAATAAATTAAGATGAAGAATATCACCGCTCATCAAAGGCAGTTGATCACTGATGACCTACAGAATGATATGGGACATAGGAATAATTTGTTTTATTAAAATGAAATTAAACCAAAGATCAATGGGACCATCCACAGCATTCGTTTTTGGTGTGACTTATAACTACTGAAATTAAAGGACAGAGCTGACACATATACGTTAATAGCTACTCGTAGTCAATTACAGATCACCCATAATATGCAACAGCATTATTTAGATAGATGACATGAAATTAAACTGAAAGACACTGATGCCCATCAAGGTAGCTCATCACCAAAGACCTATAAAGATTGAATGTCCCAAGACAATAAGACATTTGAGAGAATAAACTGAAGAATACTAAATAATGCCTTTGCAGTTACCAGCGTGGGATAATAAACTAACTTTTCAAGAATAATATTTATCATTTTTAACCTACTAAATTGAAAATAATTTACAATACTCATTCAACTATCTTTTAATGCTATTTAATACTGGGAACTAGAAATGTAATATATATGATTTTTTTACAAAAAAATTGATAATTGAAAATTTGATATTCAGGATATCTGAATGCACGTCACAGACTAATACAAAAAAGTATTATAGCTTTTAAACAAGAGAAAATAAGTTTTCTTACCTCTGAATACTGCTCACAACCTACCTATTAAATCATAAATGCACACTTCTGGAAAGCAACTTAGAAATTAAGACATAATGACATGCTTTACAAAGCATAATAAATGATGATGTCTTTACTAATTATGCTTTGTAAAAATGTCTTTACATAACTTTCTTCTTTAAAACATTATAAACTTGTGTTTTTACACATCTTGCACATATTTAAAACACTCACAACATTCTACTACTATAAGAAACCATAAGACA
This sequence comes from Stegodyphus mimosarum, assembly GCA_000611955.2. Classification (NCBI taxonomy): domain Eukaryota; kingdom Metazoa; phylum Arthropoda; class Arachnida; order Araneae; family Eresidae; genus Stegodyphus; species Stegodyphus mimosarum. The sequence goes on from KK114440.1 coordinate 145,715, forward strand.
AAATGACATATCTATGATCACGTATTTACATATAAAAATAAGTTTTAGTATTCTATGCCAATAGTTTCCCATTCTCGAGGAAGGAATACAGAACAAAACTCTTCCATATCCAGTTTCATTATTTTACTATATTTCTTGTTCTTTAACATGTTCACTGCCAACCACAAGTTATCTCCTAGTATTTTCATATTTTTTGAAGGTATCTGGCTTAGAGGATTACGATAAAAAACAATTTAGGACAATTCAGATTTATTAATATAAGAGCAAATAACATAGGTACTGTAAAAATAATCAAGCATATTATAATAATTGTTGTAAAAATAATCAGTCTTTGTTATAAACAACTACCAACTAAGAATACAGTTGGTGTTATCATACAGCATTTTAGTGCAAAAACCAACTACGATATAACTTGTATAATTTATAAAGCAATTAAAAATTCTTAATTCAATATCTTTCCAATAAATACATGTTTTGTATTTTTTACAATTAAAATTCGTTGGCGTGGTGGAACCGTTTTTGAAAATATCGCTCGGCAGAGAACATGTTAACCAATGGCGCAGATTATGTTTTACACACTAATGTAAGAAATGCAAAGGACTACCAAGCAATATATATAAATCAGATACAGGCTCTCACTAATACCCATTTTATATATGTGTAATAAACCTGAAGAAGCTTGTTATAATAACTTGGCACAGCAGATTAACCAGATGCATAAACTAGAAACTTGGGAGACATGGTCGAATTCAATTATTTCCTTTTTATTAATGGTAGGCATACATTTTAATTTAATCCAAAAGAAATCAAATCGACGCTACAGCTCCTTAAGAACATTTGACATCGCATAAACATGAAACACATTTTTTTAAGGCAGCAGCATGTTGCTATAACAAAGTGAAGGAGTGCAAAGGGGTAGGCAAACAAAGAGTGGAAACTGAAGAGATTGTGCAGGAAAGATCTTTTATACAGATTACATTCCCAATCACATTACAAGAATGTTTACATCATCCAATTTCAGGCACTAACAGACAAATATTCAGATGCTGAGTTAAGATTTCATCACATTCCAGGAATAATTGTACAAGAGAGATCAGATGACAAGATTATATTCAAGTTATAGCTTTGCTATTTTTAGAATGAAGGGAGCATATGCTCAAATTTAAAACAGGAGTTAAAAGCAAACTTGGCAGCAGAGGCAGATTAAACGTTCATCATTATTCCAATTGACATTTGTGACACTATTCATTTGGCACATTTCAATTGTGATTATTCAAGAACATTAAATTTTTTATACTGTTGTAACAGGCCGAGCAGCAAAAGTAGAAGAAAAGTGTACACTTATCCCATATGGAAGCTCACTCAGAGAAAGGGTTTCATTTTTTGAAATTTTAGTTCAAGTTCCAAATTATCTGCATTATGTAAGTCATGATATGGACTGATCTAAAAATGATGCAGTTCAGAAATAGTTATTACAGCTTTTAGAATAAAGAGGGAAAATACCCAAATTAAAAATGAGGAATTAAGGGACTATTACTAATTTAAACTATAATTTTGACTTGCATATATTTAAATAAAAATTCAAACATACAACAGTTCTACAACTCGCCTTTTTATTTACTTCTCCTATCAGTCCTAAAAACAGTAAGTCCTTATATAATCTCTTTAAATTAATTATATTTTAATTTCAAAATTCATTAATAGCACATGATTCTTACACAACGCTTAGCCAATCATGATTTCAAACCAAAACATATTAACAAACGGGAATAAATTTCAAATGAAATTATCTTTCTGAGCTCAGGTTTCATCCTGAATATGTAGCATTCTCTCGCTTACATCCCTACTGGCTGCTGCTACATCTACGAAAATATTTTAACATTTAAGATATCAATACAGAAGGTGTTTCTGAAAATTAAAGACAATACCTCATCTTCATTCAAAAATCTTTTAAATGATAAATTGTACCATATGAATTATTTATTGGTACATGCCTTATTTTTTATAAAATTACCGCCATTAGCCAAGCATCTGTTTAGTCTGGATACGAGATTTTGTAGCAACACAATCATAGAAGTTTACTGCCTGCTGTTGAAACCACATTTCAATGGAATTTTGATTTTATCATCATAGTGGAAGCTTTGCCCTGCAAGTTGCTTCTTCAGGTAAAAGAATAAGTGATATTTGCTGGATGCAAAGGCCAGGCTGTATGGCAGATGCTAAAACTTCCAACCTTCTGAACAAAATTTTTATTTGAAGTGCTATGTGAGAATGGGAACTGTTATGAAGAAGGCAGATTCCACTTGGCAGCACCATTCCCACGTTTTGTGTTGAATTGCTCCTATAACATCTCAGAATCCAACAATATGAGTCAGCATTAAATATGGTGCCAGAAAGCATAAAGTCAACTAGAACTCAAAAAAGAGAAGCTTTTTCTTTTTCCTTGCGCTGAAATTGTTTTTAATTTCTTTGCTTTTGGAAAATTCATATGCAGCCATTCTATATTTATAATATGCAAAATCATTTATTAAGAGGTCTATTAAAGAGGTTTATTTTGAATAAAAAAAATGAACACAATTATTAGGTTTGCAAGTTTTAAATGCAACTAAAAAGTTTTAGTATAATTTTAAACTGAAATGAAAGGGAAAAGAAATTTTCTTTGGACTACCTATAAAAATAAATTATTAATCTATTTCAACATACTCAGCATTACACTATCACATTTAGACTTCAGACTAATAGGCGATTCTTGTACACCTCAGATTCCGTCTTGGTCATTCTACAGAATCTGAGGCTAGTGAGCAGGCAGCATCACGCATAAAATTATTTCAGATATCTGAACAGATTTTTAGTAATTAAAAGCTCCTGCTTTTAGAATTGAGTGACAGCATCAGTACATGTAGTCTTTCATGATTACAAAAGAATTATATACAAGTTCCCTTTAAACTAATCAGATATTAAGAAATCATTATCCTCTGTAAGATTAGCTAAAACTGCAAGCAAGGAAAAATATTTGATATCACAATCAATTAGAAATGTCATTTCACTGTAAGTGCCAAATTCTTTCCATTTACTATATCATCTTTTCTGAGAGGCTTCTTTTATTTAACAATGCACTTCAGGGTTGAAGCTAGCTTGTATTTACATTATACTGAAGAGTATTTATCCCCTTCTGACTGGTTCTAAGTTGTATGCTATAGTTGTGCATGGTATAAATCATCCTTAGTTTTACCAGATAGGAAAACAAGTTTTGATTTGAATTAAATATTAGCTTCATAAAATACATTTTACAACTTATAATGAAAAAATAAATTATTTTAAGGAACAAAGTAGAAAGGTTGGAAAACAAACAAAAAATAAGAATTTACATCAAGGAAAGAACCCAAAAGCAACACTAATATTATAATTTAATATATAAAAAGAATAGAAAATTTCGATGACCACTAACCAGACACCCCCCCCCCGACAAAATACACCACTAAGACCACTGCCAATGCAACAAATATCCACACCGCTGAAAGTGAACATTTATAAATGTCCACTGCTACCAAAGTACAATTTGGTTTTACACTTCTGATAGTGAGGAGTTTGCATGCACAATAAATATACAAAATTGTGATGGCAAATATTAATTACAATAAGGACGAGGTAATATTATCCAGGGATTCAAACCCTTCTCACAAGAGCTTTAAGTCACTACTTGTACATTCTGAAGCATATATATATACATACTTGAAAAGTCTTACAGGATAAATTTTAATATTATTTCTTACCTGAATCTGTTTCACTTCTACTTCAACACAAAATCTTTCAGAAAATGTAAATGCAATGAGCTTAAATAACCAGAGAAAAAGTAGGTAGAATTTGCAATGCGACTACCTACCTTTAAGCACTGTGCTACAACCTGGTTAAATGAGTTTGAATGAAAACTGAAGTTAAGTTGTTAGATTGTGAACTACAATCCATAAATAATTTAAACTGTTGGTCAGGCTCACACACACACACACACAAAAAAAAAAAAAAAAAAAAAAAAAAAAATTTTTTTATTTTTTTGGTAACTTCACACCAGATAATGTTTTAGTTTATATTCTTACTCTTATTACTAGCAATATTAGCTAGTAGCTTTGAAAGTACAGACAGGATGATAATTCACACGACAGCCTAATAAGGTTAAAATGCCACTTAGATTAAGACAAATTTAATATTACAATGTATTAATTACTTGACTTGAGAGAAGATTGTTATAATTTGCTATGTTGAAGAAGATTGATATGTACAGAAGATTTATATAATTTGTTAATGTTTATATAGAAGGATGAATAGTGTAACCATATTCAGCCTTCTATATAAACATTAACAAATCTTAGCTTATTAACTTTACTTAAAATTCACAATATGACATATGATTATGAACTTACAATATCAGAACAAATGTTATGCCTGTTTTTTTATATATTTTCTTCTGCTGTTCCTGTTTTGTAAGTTACAGTGCTGACATTAAAGGTCAGAGCATAACAAGTACTGCCATTTCACAAGGTTTCTAATCTTTAATGTATCCCTGATGCTGCTAGGAAAAACGTGAGACCTCAGCGTTACCATTAGATGTGATGTAAATCTTGAACTTATCTATTTGAGCAATTTAAAAGCAGTGATCATTTAACTTTTAAATATCACATTAACATAATTTATGATATACCATTCACATGAAATAAATGTATCTAAAAAAAAATCTTCTTAAACATTCGGATCATTTAATTTAAATATCAAAAAGGATTTCAAATTATTCATTAGATGCTTTGGTAATAACAATCATTTGCTAAAAATATAAAGTTTTTTTAATCTAGTTAAGATTTACTTTTAAATAATATTACAACGAACAATGTATAATCAATAAAACATTTAACATAACTATTCTAAATAATGAAAGATGTATCTCATGTCACATATTCAGACATTTATTTCATTACTTTTCACTAGTATTTTCTCAACACAGACATATTATTTCAAGCTATTTTAAAGATAAATTCACAATTTAGCAAACACCTAAAAGTATAATTTAATGTGTTTTTTGTTTTGCTTTTACTTTTTTTTGCTAGTTCTTGCATTTACTAGCATTACTTCCATTTTTAACATTGAAAATATAGAAATTAGTTTCCCAGAGTATTTTTTGTGCTGTCTGACGACTCAAAATTCACTTCATAATGCTGGATTCAGATTACTGAACTATTAATAATATGATGTAAAATATATTAATATTTAATTAGATATTTCATTTTTTGATTTTTTTTATATTTTTACACTGAGAAAATACTGTGTAGCTATCAAGGAAAGCTATCAGTACTTTTAAATATGACAAAAATAAAATTAATAATTAATACATATATTAATGTGTGGATAAACTTAGTAATGTGGCATATATTAGTGGAAAAAATCAAATACAAATATTAGCTAATTAAATAGTAGTTGAGCCTTCATAAAAAAAAAGTTCTACAGATGTCTACAGTACATTAAGATTATTCAGATCAAATAAATTTTAGTTTAAATTATACTGAACTTCTAATTGAGCGAGAACAGAATTATCGCAATTTATTTAAGTTTCATTAATTTAAATAAATTTCATTCATTGCCGGGAAACAAAATAAAAAAAAAAAGGAGATTTTGTGAACTGCTGGGACGTGAAAAACCAAGAGCCGATAGCTGTCAACACTTCATCCTTTTATTTCTTTTAAAATACTTGTTTTTCAATGTGATACATATGTTCATGCCTTTGCTCATCAATCTCGAATTATTTTTCATTTTCCAAATTTCTACCTCTAATATTCAATTTTACATTACTTAAAATGCTATAACATACACTTGTTTTTAATTTGTTCTTTAAAACTGCTTAAGCTTTATTCTCCGGTATCTTGTTACACAGCACGCAACAGACTACATATGATATACTCATCTTTAGCTAGTAAACTCCTACTCAAACGGGAAAATTGTTAATGACTCTAACTACTGTGCTGAAGGGCACGAGGGAATGCAGTTTTGTCCATCTTGTTATAGTAGGCAATGGTGGCCCACTTATTAGGCGCCTCCATGATAAAGAGCCTTAGTAGTGGCCAACACCCATAAACTAGAGCTCACTGTTTGGGGGTGAGGTAGAGGAGATTGAAACTATCCCAGGTTTGTTTGCCTGTGGCTGTAAATTATACATATAATCAAAACTGGATCTTCTAACAGAACAAACACGCTTTTTATGTTTTAGCTTGATACTTCTTGTGAAAAAACCCTGTATTTGGCTTATAACTACAAGTTACATGTATCTCTTAAGAGTTTTTTTTTAAACTGACTATACTTTTGTTTAGACTAAGAACATTCTTATGTGAGATGAGAACAATATATTTAATATAACAATAGTCAATATTGGAACATTTATCTTTCCACAGAAAATTGTTTGCTGATCATTATTATATAGTGGAAAAGATCTAAAAAAATCTACCTTGTTTTAATGACAAAGAAAATAAAATTGAATCGTGGTATTACAGGAAATGGGAAAAACAGCAAAGTAAAACATTAAGGGCCATACACAAAAACCTTTCATAGTAGTAACTATTTAGCAAAGTTTTTCTGCTTTGTTACATGATATAAGAAAGCTAACACCATTAACCACTTTTGAATTACCATGTAATAAGAAAACTGTTACTCCATCACACCTATTGATTACCAATAAAGAATTCCCATTCAAGATCTTTTGTTCAATGCTAATAGCCAACTAGTAGAAAACATACAATTTGTACCTTTGCAGAAGAAATTGTATCTTTCTTTTAACGAAGAAGGTGACAGAAAAATGGTTTGAACAGTCATTTGCCCGAAACAGACAAATGAGTTAAGTGTTTTAACAGACTTTTTATTAAAATTTCTACGGAAGAAGTTTATGAAACATTCAGACTAACTAAACATATATTTGGGGAATTAAATAATATATAATCAATTAGACACAAATAGGATGAATATATCAAATATAAAACAGAAAGAGTATATAAAGTACTGTTTAAATAAAAATGAAATGATTGCAAAATAGAATAAAAGCAGCATGTAATGGAATTTTGTGTATCTTGAAAAGTAAATTATTCAAATAGATGAGAGTTTTCCACTCATTTATATATTAGTTATGTGAGAAGTAATTTAAATTTAACAATTCAAAGTTTTATCTTAAAACATATTCAGGTATAAAATCTTAAAAAAGGATTTTCTGCCAAGTAAAATTTAACACATGGAAGTAAGTAAATAAAAATTTTCTTTCACACAATTTGGTTACATCTTAGCTTCAAAACATAAAATTTAGTAGCAATCTTTTAGCTTCTTGAAAGAAGGGAAAACTTTATAAAATGGCTATTTCAAAAGCTATTACTTCTCTATGGTACATGAGGAAAAGGAAAACATTATCTTAGCAATATACATTATGGAAACTGAATATTGCTTGTGGAGTTGATATATTCTCTCTTCTTTTTTGTGCAAATGGACACTGCTCAGACAGAAATAAATTTAGGTTTTAGGGAGTGGGGGAATATTACATTTCGTATGCTCAGAAGTATATAAATGCATTCCATATTTTTCAATATAAAACTTTTAAAACAAGAACTTTAGCACCACCTGTGATGATTTTTGCGAATGTAAGAGAATAAAAAAATACCCAGTAACTTTCAAGTTTATTTTGAAGCAACAACAAAACATTGATATTTGTTGCTTGGTTTTTCACCAATATACAGACTAGATAGATATATTTACATGAGAATTAATCATCAGAATAGTCTTTTAATCTCACCTTCTTTGGTTTGGGCATTAGTAATTTGGAGATCAAAATCAGAACTCTTCCCTATCTTTTTCTGTTGCATAATAGATTTTTTTAAGTCCGCAACAGATATACTTAATCCATCAAAAGTCACAGTATCATGATCCAAATTGCTTTTAAATTTATAATGAACTGACATTTTTACAAAAAGTCTATTCACTATAAAATCACAAAACGGTCCAAAGGGTAATGAGATGACTGTTGACTAGCTGCTTTTCTTATGGACATGTAAGTCTCTTTGAAGCTCAACGCTTCATGGTGAGTTGACTGCTCACACTCCCATACTTATGTAGGTTTCCAGCTTCACAATGGATCATGAGACGTGATGTATTTTATAATCCTTTACCTATAAAAAAATGAACACTTTAGCACTCTTACATTAGAAACAAAATATTTTAAAAACAAATCGAATTCATAACAATTAGAAAAAGGATTATTCAAGACACAGAAACTGGGGGGGGAGAAGTTAGAAATGTAGAAATGTTATCAGACAATTTAACATGCCTTTTTCCTACCTGTTTCTTGAATTAATTACAAATAAATCTAGAGCAACTTTTTGTTTTGAATCTTAGATAATATGTTACTAAACATGAAGCAAGAACGAATTTTTAAAAACAATTTTTGGTAAATTTGATACTGAATAATACTTTGAAGTATTTAAAGTTACGAAACTTTTGGCTTTCAAAAATACTAAATTTAAATTTTATCAATAATCCATTTCAAATCTGGAAGTAAAGCTAGTCAAGCTTTTTTATAACTCAATATACACTTTCTGTGTGTTAATTATACACACTAATACTGCATAACATACAGCCACGGGTAAATTTTCAATTTTCCTTTTTAAACATGTAAATACTGGCAGAATTACAATATGTGTAATTAATAATCAAAATGTCAAAAAATATCATAACACTGACCGCAAATTTTTAATAAACTGCTGCTCTACAAAATTAATTTTTTTAAATACATTTTCTACTTCCTGACAAAATATTTCTTGCAAAAAGAGCTAGTTAAAACTTAACTACTCATACAGGAATATTATCTATTGCTAGTTTAGGTTTTATAGTTTACTTACATACTTCAGTTCTAAAAAAACTGCTTTAAAATAATAACAATGAAGAGCAATTACTCTTGTTCACACAATTCACAACCATTAACTAGTACAGCATAAAAATAAAAACTTACTTCTCTATTTGATATCAATTTTTCTACTGATCTGACTTTCAAGTTAACAGGCAAATAATCTCATATTCGATTTAGAGTGCTTGTATAACATAACAGACTATAATACTGAATAACTAATTTACCAAGAACTTGGGGAAAATGTCCCCATTACTAGCAAACAAATGCCATAAAACATTTTTGAGAAAAAATTTTAAAAAGTAAGCTTTATTTATATAAAACTAAACTATAAAAAACCCTGTAATACTACGAAATAATGCACTTAATAAGAATTTGACATGACTGCTTACAAATACTTTAGTACTATTTTAACATTGTTTCCGCTGCAACTTAAAATGCACTTACTAGATCATGTAATATATGTATGTATATAATACATATATAAGAAAATATGATAGCTGCTTTTAAAACTATTTGGCCTCAAAATTCTAAATTTGGTACTTTCCCCATAAATTCATCTGTTCTCCCAAATTCGAGATTTTTCTACGTTACATTACACTGCTTGATAAAGGTAACTAAAAGTAAAATTAACCAATCATGACTTTTGATTCGCAGTATAAATTCTGCTTTGCAAGGAACTACATTCCTTTTTTCACCACTTCCGACATGCAAACATATCTGTGACAATTATGCTTCCCTGCCTGAAATGACATCACATCTTTTTACATGTGCATATAAGAAATTATCGTAATTGCTTTGATTAAAGAGGAAATTATTCTAGTGTGCCTGCAAATCTCCAAATGAAGAAAACTGGCTGAATTTAATTTGGCAGGAGCTCTTTCCTCTCGCTGTACCACTTAGCTTAGCTATCGCGACTGTGCTTCGGAACTGACATGTATATATTTTGTGAAAAATAAATATCAATTTTGAATCAAATGAATTTATCCTATACAGTTTGTCCTAACACTGCGATTTCACTGCTCTTTTCTGAGAAAAAATGGTTAACAGTCAATACGGATAACTCTGATTAGTATTTTTCATATTTTTTCTTCCAAAATTTTTTTTAAATTTCAACTGAAATAAATCCACATTTCTTTGAAGTATAAAAGGATAGTGAAAAAATATATATTGTTCTTTTATATACAGTCTCATTTTTCTCTGGGAATCAGGAGTATTACCTACTTCTTTGGCAAACATAATGCACTGTACGCATATCTTAGGACAGTGGTCTCAAAATGCAGCCTGACGGCATCCCCCAAGCTATGCTACAGGTCGACGAAGACACTTCAATTATGTTATCACAGTCTTATAAAGATTCCAAGATTTTGGTTGTTTGAAATCCAAGTTTATATTATTTTCATTTATATTACAAAATGGACATGAACAATGCACCAGAATATCTGTAAATACAGCTTATTAATTTAGAGTGTGATATAAACTACATTCAAAGATCTGAAGATACACATCTGATAAACTTAAAATAAGTTACAACTTTTCGAACTTTAAGAACAATAATTTTGTTTGGGAATACATTTATATGTGAAGCTTTTTTTTTCTCACAGTTGAAAACTAATAAGAAAAGTGATGGATCAATGAGCATCTACTGTACATGATGATAATAACTTTCAGTAATTTCTCTTCAAAGACAGAAAGAATCGAAATGCCATAAATCTGAAGCTTTCGTAAAGAAATTAAGAAGTTTATAATTATTTACAAACATCTTTTTTTTTATTTATGAAGAAAAATTATTAAATAAGAGACTAAATTGTTATTTACTCTCATATTAATCCTAAACAGTAAATTCTCTCTCAAAACTTTAAAAGCTTTCAGAATTTATTTTTAGTTTAAATTATTTAATTAGAAATAAAACATTTTAGGATTATTTGAAAGAAATATCAGTCGTAAGAATTTAATAGTTAGCTGCCAATACAGTTGAGTAACCCACAAAAATGTCTTACATGTATCAAATTCAGATTTCAGATAGAAAATAAATGTAAATTTGATTTTCCTCAACTGTGAAATTACTGTTCAGGTATGTTTTGATAAATATTTCGTAAGTGAAATTTAATTTTTTTTTAGTTTGCTATTCATTTCATTTTGTTTTAAAAAAAATTCTGGCACGTCTGCTCTTTTCAGATCGTGCATTCAGCCCAAATGCAATTTGAGACCATTAGATACCTGGTATCCATAGCCACGACTTTTGCATCGAAGTCACCCGAATGCCTGAATCATTTTCTACCTATTGCTTTCCCCCATACTATGTTAGTACACAGCTCAACGCTTTTGGGAGTTGTTAAATGACATGGCAATCATTCTTTTGAAGCTACTAAAAGTAGTTCTGTTATTTTAAAGCATATTCTACATGTGTTTAGCAATTGATGCCCAAAGTTACAATCCTGTCCCAAGGAGAAACTGCACACAGTGATGAAAGCGTCCAAGAAAGAAGTCGCTTAAATAGGTTATTATTAATGCTGCAGCATTCTACTTGTCATGGGGGAAGGAAAACCGTTCCAAGAGAAATTTGTATACAAGGGCGTTTTTGATATTTGGAAGAAAACAGATTTGGTCCTCTCTTCGATACAAAGGAGTTCAGTTTCCCATATCTTCCATATGGGAGGAAGTTACATGATCTTTTACAAACTTTAGGATATTCTTTATAAGGGTATTTGCACCTTGGCAATTATACATACCTAGGGAGAAATTAATGTATTCTGATTGGACAGCGGACAGATGAAATTATTTTCCCTTTCATACTTCTTGAAAAAGCGAGACTTCATATATTCTTTTGCCTAACTCCTTATTCTGTATTGAAAAAATTTTCAGCAGCAAAAATGTTATTATTTTTTGAAATACCACTAAATTGATATGTGGAGTGCCATTTATTTAAAGCTACAGTTGGTAGCTCATGGAAAAATCAGGACTTGACAGCTTTCATTTATTCTACTAAAAGCATTGCTTGACATAAAACCCACAACTTTGTGAAATGTAGTCAAACAAAACGACACACACACAAAAAGGGGTGGGAACATTTATTCCGACTCCAAGGCCACCTATAAGTGGGCATGGGATTCTTAAAAATGGCAGTTCAAGATACATAGGGACATAGAAAGACACCATTTGAAGTCTAACTTAGTGCAGTTCATGTGGCAGTCATGCCACAGGGATACTGCCAAACATTTTCCATGCAATATTAACCCCTTCACGCCAGGTAGCGTAAACGCGCACTTATCGCAGAGGCCCGCAGTGTTTTACGCGAGCGATAGTAAAAACAGAATTCACATCTAACAAGATCTAATTATTTTCTAAAAACTGGACTGCAAACAGAAATACCCAACGCTTTAGCGAAAATAAAACGTCTTTACTTACAATAAACAACTTCCACGTGCGAATTTAAAGAGACCTCATAACGCACGCCATTCCCTTTTGTTTATATAATCAAAAACACGTGTATGTGAGTCATGCTTCTCCCATTTAGAGTAGAAGGTCTAATCTGAAATCATATGGACATACAGTGCCATCTTGTGGCAGAAATTATAGAAAACCTCTTCGCGATGGGCGAATCATACATGCATTTCGTACAGACGCATGTGAGGCCCGGGTGGTTCGGTTCACCCGTGCACTCCTGGAGAACTGGTTTAGTGAACGGGCAGTGCAGATATGCATTTTAAGCTGAAACAATTTTTAATAGCCACTAGATGGCACTACATTTAAACTGAACGTAGTTTTAGTATTCTGACCTTCAGATTGTTTATATTCTGGCTGTTTTATGTATTTTGGTTGTCAGCTGTGGCTGGGGAGGGGGGAAATCGTAATGTAAACAAACGCAGCTGGGCTCTAACTTTCCACGTCATATAAGCATTTGCTACTATGTGGGTTCTTTTAGGGTTTCAGCATCAGTTTTGTTACAGTTTGTATTGCTTTCGAATATATTTTGCGCACTTTTCTTGTTATTTCGGAAAGCCTTGACTCTAGATTATTATGGCGAGGAAGCGTTATTTATGAAAGTGATGATTCATTTGCTAAAGAGTTAGAAAGTGATATTTCTAACGATTCTGACACGGATTATTTGTCAAAGACTGAGCTGGTTAAAATTCTGCCTTATAACGATTCTGACACGGACTTTTTGTCAGAGACTGAGCTGGCTGAAAGCCTGCCTTCCACATCCCGTAAAAGTTCGACTGAAGATACTTCATCTTGGACTCGAGAGCTTGAGGAATTGCATCCTCATACATTTACTGGAATACAGGGAACAAATTCTGTAGATCATGCAGAAAAAGAAATTGATTTCTTCAATATTTTCTTTGATAATGATCTTTTAAATTTGATTGTTGAAGAAACAAACAGTTTTGCAGAAAGCGCTCAAAGAAGTGTCCCATCAACTTCTAAATCAGCCAGATTTTCAAATCTAAGTATTGAAAACATAAGTGTTTTTTGCAATGATAATACTGATGGGCATTATCAAGAAGCCTAATTTGAAAATGTATTTTACTACAAATGAGATATTTGCTACTCCGTTTTTCAACAAAGTTATGCCTAGAGATGTTTTTCTCAACATTTTAAAATTCAAACAAGGATGCTAAAAAGTTGGAAAAACTCGGATTAATTGTTGAAAACCTGAAAAATAAGTTTAAAAGAACCTACACGCTACAGGAAAATATTTGTATTGATGAATCGCTTTTTGCTTAGAAAGGACGCCTTGGCTTTCGTCAATATGTTCCATCGAAAAGATCCATCGTGCTATGGAATAAAAATATATAAATTATGCGAATCAGTATCCGGTTATGTGTGGACCTTTTTAATTTATTGCGGTACAGACACAAATGTTAAGCAGCGAGGGCTCTTATGGAGAAAGAGTAGTAAAAACATTGATGAACGACTTATTTCAGAAAGGGTATAACTTACACTTGAACCGCTTTTTCAATTCATCATCCCTTACAGAATATATGCATTCCGAAAAAACTAATATTTGCGGAACAGTAGTAAAAACAAGAAAGAGAATGCCCAAAGACTTTACAGAAAGAAAATTAAAAAGGGGTGAAATGGATGTGACAACTTGGCAACGTGAACGTCATTGCATTCAAAGAAAGATGTTTTTATGCTAACAAGCATACATGAGCCAGAAATAGCTAAATCTGGCAGAAAAGATAAGAGTTACTGGAGAAGACATTTTAAAACCTAGGTGTATTATTGATTATAACAAAAACATGGGTGGTGTAGACACTGGAGACAGAGTTATGACACACCATTCAAGTTTTAGAAAATCGGTGAAATGGTACAAAAAATTATTCTTTGGGCTTATGAATATAACCATATTAAATTCCCACATTCTGTATGACAAAAAACACGGCACTAAAATGCCACTTCTCCAATTTAAGCTGAAATTAACTGAGCAAATTTTAGAGAACTATGAAAATTATAGACGAAAAGCAGTTTACAGTAAGATCTGTACCAGCGGCTATCCGATTATCTTGTAGGCATTTTCCTACACTTAATCTGAACAAAAAGGGAGAAAAAAGCCGCAGAAAGTGCACTGTTTGTTCACAAACCATGCTGAAAGAAAAACACAACAAAGATTTTATGCTTGCAAATCATGCAACGTAGGACTCTGCGTTTCTCCCTGCTTTGAGATTTTTCACACTCAGTCTTCATTTTAAATTTTATTATTTCTTTTTGTAAATAGCCGTTGTCGTATAATTTTTATTAATGTGAAAGTATATTAATGTGTTTTGTCAATTAAAATAATAAAAAATCTGATGTGTACACCACTACTTCCTTGTATGGAATATTAAATTATGCGCAATTTGCATTTCATTTAAACTTATTGGGTTGAAAGTCTACTTCATCAATAATGCATAAATCACAACATAATAAATGCACTCTTTAAAATTCACTGTATTTGTCTACCACAATTACACTCTGGCACTAGGTTAACTTAACAGTGTTACACCTCATTCATTTTATAACTCGGATTGCACAAAAATTATGTATATCATCTAAAGAATTATCTAATCATTGCCACATGTTCTATTCAAATACTAAGATAAATCTAAAATGACGTATAAAAGAAATTAAACAAAAAAGAAAAAAGTTCCAGATTTTGAATTACATCCAAAGGAGTTTTTTTTTTTAAACATTTTGCGTGTTACTTTTATTTATTAAATATCATGTTCTTCACACTTAAACCATAAAATTCAGTTAAAGCACAATATTGCAAAATAATTTTACACTGAGCATATCTTTAGAATTTTTTATACACAGTCTCACGCACTGGAGATAAAAATGTTTTTTCTGTATAACGTTGCCATTGCTCACTTTGAAATCCTTGAATTTGTTAATCACAAATGTACTGTGATTAATATTTTTTATATATTTTATATATTTAAATATTTTTTACAAAACATGAAATCGATAATAAAGCAAATTCCAAATTTGGGCTTCCAGATGCTCATATTTACAGCAGGATTACGTCATTTAAAATTCGATGGCTCTAGGTACTGTCGTTTTACCCCAATGCTAGAAACATACACACATTTATGCACGTTCATTATTTAATTTCTTTAAATACAAGGCTGCAATATTTGGCAGCAAGAACTTGAAAAGTGAACCAACATTTAATGTTTCTGAAGCAAAATCGCAAAACGAAAACAATAATCCTTCAGGGACAAAGCCTCTTTGGACTAAAAAGAAACAATTTTACACAAAAAATTCAGTATTTCTTATTCTATTAATTCAGATCTCACCAAAAAGCTGTTTTCCCATCAGAAAGGAAATGAGGTTTTCAGTTTGTAAAACAAAGCATGTTTTGCCTTTCGAGGCCATGTTACTAGGTTGCTAAATAAGATTTGTAGTCTTCACTCTTGCATTACAACTGCCAATAGTTGAATTTCATACCGGTTTTAAGCCAACTTTGCATTAAATTGATTTGTGTAGCTTTTGCTTACTAGTTTATTTGAATTTAATTGTCATAAGTTATCTTGCCATAAGTGTTTGACTGAGTCGTAAGCAGAAGGTGTGCCTTCTGTTCTTATTTAGTTTTAAAAAAGGCTCTCTTACACCCTTCTAATGATTCAGCCGTTACTTTAAGATCTAGCAATAATTTGCTTAATGTCTACCTAAAGTTTAGTTACACTAACTGACTGCAAAGAATATATGTAAACTTTATAATAATTACATTTACAAATGTTGAAATTAGTATTTAAGCACTTGGCATATGGTCAAATTTTTATATATAAATTGCACGCTTACTTTTATTACAAAAAATTCAGATTTCTATTAGATTTAATTCTAAGTAATGTAGAAAATTTCCATAAAATTTAAAATAAAAGTCAATTGTTATGTCAACATACTATTAATAAAAGTAATGATACTCAATGAAGGTTATTCATATTCAGCTTTTAGACTGCAAGATTTACAAAATTTGCAAACTGTAAATTATAAGCAATATATTCCATAACCTAGGCAACATATTTTTATAGTCAGAAAATTATAAAAATGTTATAACAGCAATAATGAAAAGCTGATTTTGCTCTATGAATTCACACAATTACACATCCCTATAGTTCTAATTTAAGAAATGAAGTAAAAAAGTATTTTTAGACCATGGTGATTTTGATCATGGCCTTTTTTAAGAAACATACAAAAAGTCGAAATTTGCAAGTGGTACCTCAGTAAAAGAAACATCAAAAGTTTACCAGCTTACTAAAAATCTTTTTTTTTTTTTTGGGGGGGGGAGAGCTGAATTTATAATATGCAGAGTTGACATTCGGAAACATGTCAAGATTCATGTGATATATTTATCAGTCTTAACTACCAAATTTTGGCTTTTTTAAAAATGATATTTTAAAAGCTTTTTTTTTTTAATTCTGCTTTCCTAACACTAGGGAAAAAACTTGCAATTTATCCCTCCAACCATCAAAGCTCCAAATCTACCAAATTTGTTAACATTACGTGGACAGAAATGGCACCATGTATTTCACCTCAGTATTCAAAATTATCATAATTTTTCATTTATCTGCCACCAAAAAGAACTAATAATAAAGCTGCCCAAAATTTAAGTGCAAATATTAAAACTTTATTTTAATGAAAATAAAATTAATAATTGAATGAGCATACTACTTTGCAGGTAAAACTTAATGTACAAAAAATTTAACAGGCAATAGCTATATCATAAAAAGTTCCACAAATGTGTACTGCAGATTAGGATAATTCAGATGAAATAGTTTAATTATAAAAATTGTGCTAAATATTACTACGGAAGAGCAAATATAATTTTCACAATTGAAATTCGATTACATTTTTTATTGCTGGGAAACATTTTCCTTCATAATGGGTAAACATTAAAAAAATGGGAAATTTGTTGATCTACCGCAGGAACAAGAACTGAGAGTTTGTACTTAATTGTTAATAGGGTTCGTACACATTTCTGCATATGGAAATTAAATACTTTTAAGGATCTTTTAACGATCATTAACGAAAAAAATTCAAGACCCATCAACAAATGGAAACTGAATAAATTCAATTAAAAGATATTAAATATGAATGAACTTTAATTTTGTGATACCATCCTAAAAACCAAATAGATCTACAAGTAGAGTACATTATTATTAAACATAAGTATAAAACAAATTTGAGAATAAAATCAACTTCATAAAATTTATCAGGTAGCATTAAATATTTTACCCCTATAATACATATCTGAAAGATTAGTGACGTTTTATTTACGTTTCACTAGCAGCTTTATGTTGATTTTTTTTCTTTTATGTCTCAATTTGTCACACACTTGTTCAGTTTAGAGATTTAGTATATAGCAGGTAGATTTAAATGAGAAGTAAAATCATATTCAGCGTGATTCGTTACAGAAGACTGGCTGTTGCCACCATTGCTGCTTGCCTAGACAAAGGCCTGCTGATCAGAACAAACCTGAAAGCCTAATATAGGCACGGTTGGAAAGTTAGTTTGTGCTCTGCCTGTCTGACGCAGTTAGCATCATAACTTCAAGTAGAGTTCCTGGGGTTGTAACCCAGTTAATATATTTTAAGTTTCCAATAAGCCACTAAAGAGCAGAGGTGATATGTTGTTTTATATTACTTTTATATTTGTATTACTTTACTCATTAAATGTTTGTATTTGTTGTTTTGTATTATTTTAGACATTAAAAGCTACAACACATTTACATTTTGTAGCAACAATACTAAACAAAATATTAGTGCATCTTTTTAATTTGAAATCTTTTCAGACATTCGAAAGTAACTACAAAGTCAGATAAAGGTTTAAATAAACCTCTTATTTAAAAAGACCTTAGAACATAAAGGTCATGTTCTCATGCTAGCAATATCAAGTACAGCTTATGGTGATCCAATTAAACAGGAATAATCAAATTCAAACTATAAATGTAGACTACATAATTTAATTTTAATCTAAGCTGGCTTATTAACACATAACAAGCTCATAATCCCAAAACAAATTCAAATATCAGAAGCGATAATTCCAAGATGAATATAATTACAAGTTATCAGATCTGGCAGGAAGTAATGCATCGTGCAAGCCAAAGCCAGAAACAAAACACTGCTTTGCAATCCCGAAACTTTAGAAACTATATAACTGATTCTGCATTCTGGTAAGGAATACGAAAGGGGAAGTTATAGTAAAGACTGAAATTGTAAACTGGTTAATTTACATAACAATAACTATACACATTAATTTTCTTTCTCTTTATGTATTTGGTTTCTTTCTTTAATAAGTTTCTCCTCTTCATTTTAGAATTTTTGGATTTAATTAAAGATTTCTGTTATTCTAAAAAATATGAAATGATATATGGTAAGGGCCAGTTACAGAGCCAGTATAGCAGAAGTTTTAGAAATGACAAATCGAACAATAAAATCTGGAAATGGCAAAATTTGAGAATTTAGGAAGGCACTAGGCAGCAGAATTAAGGATCCAGAGGGGGTTGCATAGTGCCAGTCCTGTTTATGATGTACACAGCCGTAGTTAGGGTTTTCAGCACCTGGGGACAACTGAAGTTATATGTCCCCTTCTGTATGACAAGAATGAAAAAATCTCACTCTAAAAAATTTTTTTATCAATTTGGCACCCCATGGATGCTGCACCTGGGAACAGATGTCTCCCATTGCCCCAACCTGGCTACACCACTGATGATGCATTGAGACATAGAAGATGAAAATCTTTAAAATTGTCAGCTTTCGATTTGTTTATCAATAGAAAAATTCCTTTCTGTAAATGCCTGTCCATGTGACAAGATTAGAAGCGTTTTTGATATTTTCCATGCTTGTGTCTAGTGAGTAGAGAAAACAAAGGGAAGATAAACAGTATCAGAAGTAAAACATTAAAATACTTTGTTTTTATTGGGCTTCCAAAAATTATAAGTTAATTATAAACGTTCTAGAATACATGCATTATGTGTTAATAACATGAAGATATTTTTCTGGAATCTTAGATTTTGGAGAAAAGTGTAAAATTAATTTTTTAGAGAAAACTGATACATACTGAGACAGTTACATGAGAACTCTTACCATGAAAAAATTAAAATGAAGGCATTAGTTACATAGCTATTCTGCTTTTGCTAAAAGTTGTTTTATTGCTAAAAGTTGCTAAAGTTCAATTCATGCATTCATTACCTGGTTTACTTTTTCAGATTCTAAATATCATGCCAAAATGGAAAGTAATTTCTCTTTATGACATCGAAAAATAAAAATGTTTCATGTTAAGGTTATTTCTTGAATACAATTTCAATATCTTATTATTACTTTAACAAAATTGATTGTTATGTTTTTAAAAAAATATCATCGAAAAATTCCTAGATTTCCGAATTTTCTATAGAAACTGATCTTAAAATTGCCAAAATGTTGTTAAGTCGCTGGACCGTTTAACAAAGAATTCAAATTCCTAAAAGCGAAGGGTTGTTTTGAGAGCTCTTTATTGGAAAAAATGAAAGTTTTGAAATGCTTGTTTCACTTCTTTCTCAGAAATTTGAGTATCTCACCGTTTATATTAGAAATAGAAACAAATTATAATCCATGAACCTATTCAAAAGATACATAACTATATTTATCAATGAATCACCAAAAGTATTGATCCAAAATGGCAGTCGTAGAAACAGAAATTTCTGATGATTAAAATTAAGGACATTTAAGGACCAAAAATCGATTCCAAAAAAACCTAAGGACTTTTAAGGGCCGTACGAACTCTGTTAATTCTTTGCAAAGGTCAGCCACTGAATCTCGGCAAATGAAAAATACCCTGAAAATTGGTGAAAAATTATAGCCATCATCATTAGAAATACATATCATTAATACATAAGCATAGTTTATGACTTTTAACACTCTCATAACAATTATTACCAATCTGTAAGATTACAATTCTGGTCAGCTTTGAATACCTGATACTGTGCAAACTGAAAAACTAAATGTATTCCTTTTCTTAAATGTCAAATGTGCAATGTTATAATTAGCAATTACACAATTCCTATCAATTATTTTATATTTTTACAAAAAGATCTACGAATCCAGAAACTGACATGCTGCATTACTGAAACAGTTACTGCACATATCAGTAATTTAAGATTTTAAATACAAGATTACATATATGTATATAAAAAAACAACAGTCTCTTCTGAAATGCCTGGTAATGTAAATAGAAGCTCAGAGTGTCGCCTACATTGTGCTGAGTCCATACACATAATTATCAGCCATAATAGTAAGATAAAATAACCGTCACACAAGACTATACCATTTTTAAACAAACAGTATGCATAAAATAGAAAAATGGCTCACACCCTGGAAATTTGAATATCCTGCTACTTAGATACGTTATTGATTGCTCTGACGTTTGGAACTGAAATCACTGATATGTACTGCCTCCATCTTCCGTCCCCTTCGAGACCAGACGATTTGAGACCAGGTATCGGTTCCATTCCACAATGCACATACCTACATTCTGTGTCCTGCACATCATGATATTCCTGCACACTATATAACTGCATGGTTGTTTATTTTATTACCAAACAAATGATAAAATAGTTTTCATGATAAATGCTAAACTTGCTGTTAAAGAATTCAATTTTTAAACATAGAAAATTTCAGTAATAAAACGTACTACCAAAGTTGCAAGCTAAGAGCGATTAAAATTTAAACTACGAAATGTCCGATCAATTTGTTATCAAATGAACAAAAAAAAGTGTTCAGTCAGAAATATAAATTGTAAAAAATTGCCAACTCACTGCAAACGGGGACAAAGAGGAAACAGAAGAGCACGCGATTTAAAACCAGAATATCTTTTTTTTTTTCATTAGCAGATAAGAAATATATTACAGATTAGTATATATTAGCCATACAATTAAAAATTTAAAGGATTTTTAGCTCTCCCTAGTTACGGAATAAATTAAAATAGAAAACTATTTAAATCATACGAACGAAAATGAAATAAAAAAATTCTTAATTGTACCATCTGTTAAAAATATTTAATTTAATCCACTGCTGAAATGTTTCTTCAAGGAATTCCAACTAACGTTAGCGATTAAATCGAATTAAACATAACAGAAATAAACAATAATGCCAAATCTACCATGACGATAACGCCATATTACTACTGACCTGTAATTGAAGAACACTTTTCCTGTCAATACTTCAACAGTTTTTCTAATTTTCTACCTTCACAATACAACGAAAATTAAAGCAAGCTTCTATACGACTCGGTAGATTAGCCAGCAAATCGGTTTCACAACGATAAATCAATTACGAAGGAAATTAACTAAAATAAAAAATACACACACACAAGACTGACTTCTCACAAAGTTATCGACTACGGGGTCTTCATTCGTTATGAGACGTGTATTCCAGTGATATCATTACGATGTTGCCAGATACAGTAAAAGTAAGTTCAAAGCATGGACGTAAGAATAGACTTGGAACTTCGTTGTTTAAGCACATGAAGCATATATATGGTATGATTATAGTAATACTATATCTGTATAATTACTATATACTATAGATATAGTAATATTATATCTGTATAATTACTATATCTATGGGTTTAAGAGCACAGTCTTCTAGTAATTATCGGATCGGCTTTTGCCTTGGAACTTTGAAGGAAGAAAAAAATTTCTGTTCCAACTTCCCTTCATGGAACCCTGAAAAAACTGTCTGAGAGCATTTTTAACCTGGAGGTTAGCATTAGAGAACATTCATTAGCAAATATTTTATATTACAGAATAATCTTTTGAGAGATTTTTTTTAAGAATAAGTTTTATGATATTTTTTAGATAAGTTAATTTTTGTCATTTGGCAACTTGAATGGATGTATCTGTTTATGTGAAATATTACTCTTTTTTAACTTGAGAATTTTTAGCTCATTATTTTATGGAAACTCGAAAAACCGCTCCAGTATGTTATAAAAATTTCAGTGTTTATCCTTTATTCTGTATAGTGTTGATATTTATTGTGTTTTCAGTATGCAATGAATATATTTTGTTGAATTTAAGGGACATGTGACAGACATACCGACTGGCGAAATGCAATTATTTCGAGACAAAAGTTGTTAGAGTATAACTTTTCTCAAAATAACGTATACTGTAGATTATTTTATTTATTTAAAATAGGCAGATTATTGATTATATAGAATACGTATGAAAAGCCTAATGTTTTTAAAAACCAGTTGTTTAATTTTCTTACCTTTGACGAATCTTTTGTGACAGTGTGCTAGTTTGGTACACTTTTCTTAAAAAATACTGTACCAAACTCTTTCAAATGTTGCATGATGGTTAAAAACATATGTAAAAGTTTACAATTGGGTGCCCCTTGTTTTTTGGCGATTTTGTTTTGATGCCAAGATCGGCGCCAATAAGACACAATTTCAAGATGGCCACTACACAAAACCAAAACAAGAAGTCAAAGAATTTCACAAACTCCGTGTCCATGTACACATCGACCTATTTTCACTTGAAAAAATATCAGAGAATTGCACAAACTTAGTCATTGCACATTTTGACTTTGTCCATGTGCACATCGATTTACTTTCAATTAAATAAATCAAGAAGCTAAAACCATGTTAAAACTCTCATGGTAACCAGAAATGGGGTTTCATCGCCAAAACTGAACAAAATTTATCGCCAATCGAAAGGGCACCCAATTCTACACTAGAGCGAAGTATTTTACATTTTGCTTAAAAAGAAAAAATATTAAAAATAAATTAGTAAAATGTTTTGAAAATCATAGAAAAAATGGTATTAAATTTTTAATATATGAAAAAATAATGAATAATTAATGACTAAATTTTATATCCTGCATAATTTCAAAGAAATAGTCAAGATAAACAACTGTGGAAAATTTTAATCCTCCAGGCTGAACAGTTTTCAAGAAAAGTGTACCAAAAGTTAAAAAAAAAAACACATTTTCAGAAAACTAAACACTAATAATTTATAAAAAAATCATTAATATTTTCCTTCACCATAATCATCTTGAATTGACATTTCTGCATCAAGTTTTTTTTTTTTTTTAAATTAATTTATGTTTCTTTCTGGCCATTTTAGAAAGCTATTGGTAAGCGAGATGGGTCTCATGAATTCTATCACAATCTATTTTCGCAAGGACTTTACCACATAAAATCATGGTTGTATTCCTAATAATTCTATTACTTTATTGCAGCTTTTTACACCATCATTAAAACATTTTATCACATCTAATAAACCTAATTTTAATGTGGTGACACTTACACAAACAATTTTTGTTATGCGTGTTCAGATGCAGTTATTAAAGCTTTCATTTGGGTTTTGAGTTTGGTAAAAATATATTTCAGGGTACCCCTTGGCGAAAATTGATGATTTTTTGTGGCAT